>JAREIK010016818.1:0-49547 GCA_029783825.1 Sapria himalayana
TCAATGTAAGATTTCAATTTTGCTTTATTAAAATAACTCAACAATTATTCTTAAATAATTATTAATTTTATAATGAATTAAATATAGGATGTTGTGGAAACCATGGTTGCCTTTGCTTTTAAGACTGAGGAGGATTCAATGGAGCCTGTGAAGGTTTACACGAGCTAGTTATATCTGCAAGTAGTTGGAGGTAAAAAAAAGGCAAGTGTATGGCCTTGTCTCTCAAGTGTCCACATTTTACCATGAGACTTGCAGTAGTTCCTCTAGCACTTTGCGCTATGATTTTATATCTAATGAACATTTCACAAAATGTGTGAATGAAGTGGTTGTGCAGATAGTGAGAGTAGAAGTCCAAGAACTTCAACTCAAAATGAATTAAAATGTGAGATTGTATAAAGAGTAATTAGAACATCAATTTCAACAAAATATGGAGCTGTTTGAATGTATGTTTAACGCACAATCTCAATCCAATGCTCGGCATCCAGATCCTACCAATCCAGCTTCTACACCCCCAAAACCATCTCTAGCACTACAAGAAAATATCGATTTAGTTAGGGAATTTTAGCTAGAGATCAATCCATGTCTAAATTTCAAGGGATTAGCTAGGGAATAGAAAGGGATTGATGATTTTTTTTATGAAAAAAATATAGCAACGGATTAGCGACGGATCATCGAGAGAAAACTTTTTGAAAATTCTGCTAAAGAAAAGGGGGGATTTAGTGACAGATTAGGGATAGATTTAACGACGGATAAGCAATGAAAAATTTTCGTAAATTAAGCTAAAGAAAAAAGGTGAGTTTAGCAATGGATTTAACAATGGATTAGCGACGGAAAATTTTCGTAACTTTCGCTCTAGGAAAGCTAGAATTTTAGCGATGGATTTTACGAAATATTTAGTGATGGGATTTAGCGTTGGATTTAGCGATGGATTTAGCCACAGAATTTCCATTGCTAATAAAATCTTTGATTTATCGACGAATTATGCGACGGAATATCTCTTGCTAATAATATCTTTGATTTTGCGACGAATTTAGAGACGGATTTAGAGACGGATTTAGAGACGGATTTTTCCTTACTAATAAAATCTTTGATTTAGTGACGAATGTTCCCTTTCTAGTAAAATCCTAGATTTAGCGATAGATTTTCTATTTCTAATAAAATTTTTGATTTAGCAATAAATTTAGCAACAGATTTTCCCTTGCTAATAAATTCCTTGATTTAGCTACGAATTTAGCGATGAATTTTCTCTAGCTAATAAAATCCATATTTTATCTACGGATTTAGTTAGTAAATATTTCTAGCTAATAAAATACATATATTAGTGATGGATTTTGTGATGGAATTTCCCTAGAAAATAAAATCCTTAATTTTGCGATGGAAGTTCTCGAGCTAATAAAATCCATATTATAATGATGAATTTTCCCTAGCTTATAAAATCTATAATTTAGCTATGGATTTAGCGAAACTATTTTCCCTTGCAATATTTAATTATATAATTTTTTTATTTATTATTGTTTTTAATATTTTATTTAATTTTGTTTATTAAATATATGTTATTGGTCTATAGATGAGCAATCCTAGAAACACACATTCTCGTAGTAAAATCATAAAAAAATGATATTATAAATAATTAATTTAAAATATATAAAAATACAAAAAAAATTATATTAATAAGGACTAAAATAACTATTTTTATGATGTAATAGCTTTTTAAAAATTTATACAAAAAATTTTTCTAAAATTTTTAATTAATAAATTAAATAATATAAAGTATAATAATGTTAAATAATTAATTCAATAAGTATAAAATTTTTTTCAATATTTTAAAAATTAAATTAACATACATTAAAATTTTTACTACTTTAAATGTAAATTAATTAATTGTAACATAAAATAGAAAATATTTTCAAAAATATCTGAATTGATGAATGAACTAGTAAATATTAATATTATTATAATATTTAACAAATTTTATGATTATAGAATACTTTTGAAAACATAAATAATACAAATTTTGAAAATCTTGAAAGATAATAAAAATATAAATGTTTCAATAAAGTTATAAGAAAATAAAAAATAATTATAAATAAATACATAGATGTTTAATCCTACTAAAATTTATAAATATTAAACAATTGAGTAATATTTTTACAATTAGCTTTTAATATTACGTTTTTATTAAAATAATAAATATTACTTTTTTTAATTATCTTCTCACTTTAAGTAATTTTTTGAATTTTAAACATTATAAATGATATCAAATAATATGAAATTTTATGCATTTAAAATTATTTCATATTATCTTCATAAAAATTAATATGAATTCTTAAAAATTTATAACCATAAGATATAAATTTTTATATAATTTTTAACATTAAAAGTATTTTATAACTTTTAGGCGAGTGGCTAGATGACTAATCATCTTTTCATTTATGTCTTATTATATGAAGTTTGTTTATTTTGTACCTATTTGATATTTTTTTAAGGCAAAACATTTTATTATTATTATTTATATATTTATTGTTTAATTAATATTATAATAAAAATTTGTAGGTATTTGTTTTTCATTTGTACCTTGCTACACGCACATTAATTTTGTTGAAAAAATTTTGATAGTAAATAAAATTAATGAGTATTTTGTATTATATATATATATATATATATATTGTTTATTTAATGTTTTAAGAATTATAAAAATAAATATTTTTTTAAAATATACATCATCTCTCTTGACTTGACACATCTCTAAAAGAACCAAATTCCTCTGCATTCCGAAATCTATCTCTCGATGCTGATTCAATTAAAATTAATTCGAGATTTTAAGTTTTAATTTGTTATTGATTTGCGGTACGTTTATACATTTATTCTTCATTGATTATCTTGGATTGCTTAATTGAAGAGTAAGCATTTTTATTCTATTTTTTTGTTTCCTAATTTCTTCTTTAATCACCATGGTATGATGGGATTTCTTATGTAAACTTATTCGTATACATGCTTCATATATTTGTGATATAATGCATTGTCATTGTGTTGTTTTTGATGGTGACCGTACACAAAAACAATATATAAATAGTATATATACTTAGGTTTGCCGACTTGATATCTACAAAAATAGTATACATCAATATGCATGAGTATTTTATACATAACTAGTATACATACTTAGGTATGCTGACTTAATATCTACAAAAACAATATACATCAATATGCGTGTGTATCTTATACATAACTAGTATACATACTTAGGTATGTCGATATCTACAAAAAATATTCAAAAATGAGTAATGTTTGAATTCAAATATAAAATAAAATAAAATAAAATAAATAAAATAAATAAAATAAATAAAATAAATAAAATAAATAAAATAAATAAAATAAATAAATAAATAAAATAAATAAAATAAATAAAATAAATAAAATAAATAAAATAAATAAAATAAATAAAATAAATAAAATAAATAAAATAAATAAATAAATAAAATAAATAAAATAATAGTTTAGCATATCAAATTAAATTAAAATGATTATACTCGATTGAACTAGTTTGAACTATTATACCAACTTCTAGAAAACTCAATAATATTCATACTTGTAATAGAAAATAATTGAGCAAAAGTTTCTCAATTCACATTGAAATGTTCTCATGATTTGTGTTGTTGTGTGCTATGAGCCCTAAATCACATTTATTTATAGGCAAGATTCCAAGTATTTTAATTTTAATGCAACATTTAGTAAGCCAACACATAGCTTTCACATGTCAAGTCAATCCTTGGTAGGTATACACATCATCATATAACAAACACACTTTCAGGCAGTTGGCAATAATGCATGAGAACACATAGTAAGCACATAATCAATACTTATCACTCATGTAAGCCAAGACATGGAAATCATACATACTAATACATGATATTCATGCAAATAAACATGTGATAAGCTTGTAAGTCAACATATGATATAAAAAATAATTATTCTTATTAATTTTTTCAGACTTTATTGTCATTTTCCTACATGATTCATTTATATTCTTATGGTTGCACTTATCTTTAACAAAGATTATCATGGTGTGTGTGTGTGTGTGTGTAAAGATTTATATTTTCCATGTATCTAACATTTTGTTAATTAAATTTATCTCAAAAATATCTCAAACATAATAACTTCATATTTATGTTTCTTGAAATAAAACACTTATATTTCTAATAATTTCAATATTCCTTCTATAGATGTCTCGTAGTGTGTGATTCCTTGTGATCTTTCTTGTGTTAGTTATGAGTGGACTTGTTGAATCAAGTTTAGTAATATTAAAATAATAATTTCATACTAATATAATAAGATCAACATATAGTAATGTGTCATGGATACTCAAGCTAAGATGGTATTGAAATATATGAACCAAAATTTATTTACATAAGTACTATCAAGGAATAATATTTTTAAAAACAAATAGCATGGTAATAATAATCCGAACATCTCTATGCTATAGAAGCAGTATTAAATGGCCATTCAAACAACTTCTTGCTCATGTGGAAAATGATAGAAATATAGTATTTCTTCTCTCTCTCTCTCTCTAAACATCATTGCTGGCCATATTTTAGTTATTTGTTGAAGTTGTATGACTATATATAAATATTTTATAATTATATATAAATAATTGTATAACTTTATAACACTATATTAATTAAATATAACTATATTTGTAAGTATGTATACATATATGTAAATCTATATATTTATTATAACTTTATATATTTATGTATAACTATTTGTATTGAATATATTTATATATAACTATATGTTTAACTATATAAAATATTTATAGTTATATATTCTATATGTATAATAACATATAACTATAAATAATTGTATCTTATTATATGTATTACTATAAAAACATTATACATAATTATATTTAATATATAATTTACAACTTATATTTAATATACATTTGTATAAATTAGTATTCAAAAATGTATTTTACTATATCTATACCTATACATAACTATAGGTATAGATATATACAATTATATAAATAAATATATATACCTACATGTATAAATAAAGTTTAACTATATTTATACATGTATTTACCCTCAAATTTAGTGGTAAACAGTAATTGTTTGATAACCATCATAAGTTTCTACCTATGGATCATCCATTTCGAAGAAATATAACTACATTTAAAAAAATAAAATGTGATGATAGTTGTACCAGCAGTTCGTCCAGGAGATGATATTATGACAGAGATTTAGAGTTTGGGTTTGAAGAAGGTAACTGAAAAGAAAGCTACTAGAAGTAATGGACCAAAAAGCAAATTATTTGGCTGGAGGAAACATAGTATATTTTGGGACTTGCCCTATTGGAAGTCCAATTTAATTCTTCATTACTTAGATGTAATATATATTGAAAAAAATGTTGTTGACAATGTTTTCAACATTGTGCATAATTTAGACGTTAAAATAAAAGACACTTTAAAATCAAGACATGAGCTGAATTATTACTATCGGTGTCCTGAATTTAAACTGAATGAGGAAATAGGAAAATTGCCTAAAGCTTCCTACACACTTGATAAGAAGGCAAGACAGATATTGTGTGAATGGGTTTAAAATTTGAAATTTTCTTATGGTATGTGTCAAATATGGGTAGATGCATGGATATGAAGAATCTTAAGTTATTTGGAATGAAAAGTCATGACTGTCATGTATTTATGCTGAGATTAATACCAATTGCATTCCATAAATTTCTTCCACTATGTGTTTGGAAGGTCCTTAGATAACTTGGTTTGTTTTTCAAACAGTTAACTCCAACCACAATTAAAATAGATGACATGGTGAAGCTGGAGAATGACATTCCACTTATTATTTGTAAGCTTGAACGGATATTCCCATCGAGTTTTTTTGACTCAATGGAGCATTTGTCGGTCCATTGGGCATATGAAGCAAGAATTGCAGGGCTAGTACAATTCAGGTAGATGTATCTTTTTGAGAGGTAAATACATATAATTTTGATGTGTTTTATTATTTAGTACATTAAGTATTATTGTAATTTAATCTAATTGAAACCTAACATTATGGATGTAAGTATCTTCGTAAATTGATATTGAATGTTAGAAACAAGGTAAAAGTTGAAGGTTCAATTTGCAATGCATATTTAATAGAAGAAGCATCGTCATTTTGTTCTTATTATTTTGAGATCAAAAAAATACAAAGGATAGAAATGTGTCACGAAATTATGAACGTCATGTGATGGTAGAAGATGATTCTATGGACAAACTATCTATCTTCAAGCACCTTGGAAAATCATTTGGAAGAGCAATGAAAAGATGTATGATAGATAAAAAGTACTAAGTAACCCAGAGCTATGTTTTACTTAATCATGAGGAGGTTGCACCATATATTGAGTATGAATACCCAAAATGGTTGCAGGTTTAATCATAGTTTAATTTTATCTTTAATAAGAATTAGTAAAAATTGATGTACATTTTTTTTCTCTCATTTTATATTTGTGGAGTATTTATGTTGAGCAATTAAAATATAGGCATCCAGCAATTTCCAGCAATGATGTTGATTATATGCTAGAAACTAAATTTGCGAATTGGTTAAAAAATTATGTGAATATAATTAAGTTTTTTATTTTTGAATTATTTAATTTATTAGTAACTTTTATTTGTTAATATCATTTTTTTAATTTATGTCACAGGCAATTGAACTTCAAATGGAGATTCAAATATTTTCATTCAAAATCTAAATAAAGGCCCGTTTAGATATGTGACAACCTATCCTGGGTATTTTTTTAATGGTTATAAGTTTCACAAAATCGGGCATGGTTCTTGTAAAATAATAATGAATAGTGGTGTATGCATTAAAGGCTCATGTTATAGTGCAGATGAGATGATTATTATGGTCAACTCAAAGAAGTTATTGAGTTGGAGTATCCTGGACTCAAAAATAACAAGATTGTATTATTTAAATGTGAGTGGTTTCATCATGCACGAAATGTGGGCTTAAAGATTCATTCAGATTATAAGCTAGTCAATGTTAACCATAAATGCAAATATAATCGATATGAGCCATTTATTATGGAAGTTCAAGCTATTCATGTATATTATTGTACATATCCGAGTTTATTTCATGATAAGAGAGATTGGTGGGTGATTTGCAAAATGAAAGCTCGATCAAAATTTGAGTTACCAACATCGCAACAAAGAAGTGTAGACTAAGAAATTGCACCAGCATTCCAAGATGATGACATAAATAATTTTGAGTCTGTGAATGTCGATGAAGATCCAGAAAATTTATGTGATTCAAATGGTGGCACAATAGAAATTGAAGATGATTAATTTCTATCTGAAGATGAGTTCAAACTTCTATCAGAATCAGACGAAATATTAGAAGATCCACTAGAAGATGATAGTGATGCCGATAATTAAATTTTTATAATTTTATTATAAATTTAAACTATCAAGACTTTTTATATTTTATTGAAATCTATCGGTGTGTTTTATTCGAAAATCCATGTTTGTTCATCATATCCCTTTTTTTGTTCTATGTTTTATTTTGTATAGTAGATGGTGCCTAAAGGACGTGGTTGTGGTGGAGGTGGACATGGACACAGAAATGAACTAAATTCATCTAGTATGTTACATCATGTTGCAGAATTAGTACCATCTCTGGCTACCATATCCAGACATCAACATCATAATCACCATCTCCATTTCTATCACCATCACCATCATTGAGATCTCTTCTATCACCTTTATCAGATGTAAGCCCACCATCCATTGTGCTTCCTGCACAAACTTTTGATCCATCTCTATCTTCTACACCACATTTTATACCGATTGTTCCCCCATTTACAATACCAACAACATCATCAAATGCTGTGTCTTCCTCTGCAATCAGTGTAAAGTTAGAAATTGAGATTGTGGATGAGAGGTAAAAGAAATATGTAAATTTGACTTGAAAAAAAAATATTAATATTACTGTTAGTGGTTTTTTTATATTGTTATGGTTTGCTTGTTTTCAATGTTATTTATTTATTTGTACAGTTTTATTCCATCTCACAAGTGTTCGATTATAATTACAAAAACTTTCAAGAAAATGGCTAATTCAAAAGCTTTCTCCTGGAAGAAAGTTTCTGAATCGACAAAACATTCATATTTTAATGACATTTAGGTAAAAATAACAAAACAAAAGAATTAAAAAATAATTATCTAATTACTTAACTTTTACGTTGGTTATTATTCAAATAGTAAATAATTATGTTCTTGTTGTTAATATAAATTCTTTTGTCATTTTTCTATTTATAGAATCAGTGCACATTGGGCACCCAAATTTGATGGAAAGATAAAGTCATTATGGAAGATCAAATCTACTCTACGGTATTCTAATTTTGTCTATAAATTAAATAAAATGAAAGAAATGTCTGATTTTATATCTGAGAAAGACTAGCCAGAGTGGGTTAATTATTGGTATGAGCCATATGTGTAGAAAAAATCATATATTGCCAGCAAAAATTGAAGAAGTGAGGTAGCTAGACTAGGTACAGGAATCTGTCGACACACTTGAGGTTCAAAGTCAAGCATTGAGCACTCTCGAGATTTGGTACAAATTCAAAATTCTAAACATTTCTATATTTTGTGTTTATCCTAATAGTCTAATAAATAAAATCTCTGCATGGTTTTATTAATTTTGTTAAATTTTTTTATCATTTGTTTTTTATGACTTAATAAAAACATATTCTAGGCTTGAGAATTGGATCGAGATCCAAATTTTTATGAGATTTTCAGGAAGTTGCATGTAAAGAAAGTGGATGGTCAGTATTTTGACAACAAGTTTTAGATGATTACTATAAGAAATTGATATATTAATTAGATTTTATAAAACTACGGTACATTATAAAAATTGTTTTGAATGCAAATTATTTATTTTATTTTTTATAAATCTAGAATAGTGTTTTTCTCTATTTTATCTCAGGACCTAAAGGAGGAAGATGTGACAGATGCTCATCAACAAGTTGATGGTTCTATGGACCTTCAACCAATTGACTATGATCCTATTTATTTGGAGACAATAGTAGGTCGAAAGAAGCAGCGAGTGTATAGAATCGGCTCTAAGGGAGTGGCATTTTGTTGTAGCAGCCATACTTTTAATTGATCTGTCTTAGCAATGGTGGATGAGGCGATGGAACAAAAAGCATTGGAAACAAATGAATATATTGTTGATATGAAGACTGAAATAAAAAAGAAGGATGAGCAGATAACTTTTTTGTTGGAAGAAATGCAATAAATTAAAGAAATTAAAAATGTAATGCAATAGTAGATTTCCTATTTGGAGTCAGTGTTAGTAGCATTGGCGCAACAGATAGAATTTTAAGATCCAGCTGCGAAACCTCACTAGAAAGGCTAGCATTCCCTATAAATTATGAGGATGATTGAGTAAAAGAATTATTTCTGAACTGTTATTTTTTTTTGTTTGTGTAGCAAATAATTATGATATTTTTTTGCTAATTTCAATTTTTTTATTCTGGTTTTGTTCATTACTTTTTTGATTAACCAAATTATGAATCTCAGAAAAATGTGTAGGACACATTATTTGAGACAGAAGAAAAAATATTGATTCAAAGCATTGAGACATTACCACGATCCTTCCAATGCATGGGTCCCATATTACTGATTTCAGCTTTATCAAAAAAAATGTCTAGCTTATATAATCTTTATTATCCTAAAAATATTTTATTTTTGCACTCTCTTTATCTCTAAACATAATTGTTGGACATCTTTTGGATTTTTGTTGATGCTGTATGATAATTAACTTTAATTTGTGTTTGTTCATGTCTATAATATTTGTTTTTATATATCTATGAATATGTTTTTGTGTTTCTAAATTTTTTGGGTAGAGTTTTAGCCTATTATAGGTATGTAAAAGTCTATTTTCAGTAGCGGCAGTGATGGCAGCAACAACAGTGGCGGTGGCAGAAGTGGCGGCCGCGGCAGTGGCAGAAGTGGCGGCCGCGGCAGTGGCGGAAGTGGCGGCCGCGGCGGTGGCAGAAGTGGCGGTGGCGGCGGCGGCAGTGGAAGTGGTAGTGGCGGTAGTAGTGACAGCAGCAGCATCGTCGATAGGGGGTGGCAGTAGTAGTGGCGGCAGGAGCAGCGGAATCACCGGCAACACCGGTAGTAGTGGCAGAGGCGACAACAGCGGTAGCAATGGCAACAACGGCGACAGTGGTGGCAGCGGCAGCAATGGCAGCGGTGGTGGCGATGGTGGCCGTGGTGGAGGCGGTCGCAACAATAGTTGTGGGGGCGGCGGCGGTGGCGGCATCGGTGGCGGCAGTGGCATCGGCGGCAGGAGTGGCGGCAAGAGTGGCGGTGGCAACGGTGACACCGGCGGCAGCAGCGATAGTAGTGGCAGTAGCAGCATTAGCGGTAGATGCGGTACCAACGACAGTAGCGGCATCAATGGCAGCAGCGGCATCAGTGGCAGCGGCGGCAGCTGCAGTGGCCGTGGCAGCGATAGTAGTGGCGGCGGTGGTGGCAATGGCCTCGGCAGCGGCGATAGCGGCAGCGGCCGTGGCAGCGACTACAACGGCGGCAGCAACGACTGTAGCGGCGGTAGCAGCGATAGTAGTGGCAGCAGCGGCATTAGCAATAGCTGGGGTAGCAATGGCAGAATAAACAGTAATAGCATTTATGGTAGCAGCGATAGGATCGACAGTGGTGGTGGCAGCGGCGGCGGCGGCGGTGGCAGCGGTAGTAGCTATGGCATCAACGATAGTAGTGGCAGTAACGGCATTAGCGGTAGGTGCGGTAGCTATGGCAGAAGCGACAATAGTGGCATCAAAGGCAGTAGTGGCCGCGGCAGTGACGACATCGGTCGTGGCAGCGACGGTGGCGACACCGGCGGCAGTAGTGATAGAAATGGCAGTAGCGGCATTAGCATTAGCTATGGTAGCATCGAAAAAAGCGACAGTAGCAGCAGCTGTGGTAGAAGCGACAACAGTGGCGGCGGCCATGGCGGCGGTGGCAGCAATAGCGACAGCGGCAGCAGGAGCGATACCGGCGTTAGCAGTGGCAACAGTGATAGTGGGAGTGGCAGTGGTAGTGGCAGCGGCAGTGACAATGACAGTGGCAGTGGTAGCGGCAATGACAATAGCGGCAGGAGCAGCAGCGGTAGAGGGTGCAGCAGCAACGACAACAAATGTGGTATATACGTATGTATATTGTCACTATATACGTACATATAATACTATAGTATTTTATGTACATATATACTGAGTATATATATGTACTCAGTATATATGTACGCATAATACTATAGTTTATATGTATGTATACTATTTTAATATATGTACGAGTGAAATGGTAGTATATATGTACATATTTACTGTAACAATATATATTTATCAAAACATAGTTTTTTTTATTTAATTTGATTTGATTTGGTGGTTTAAATTTTGTACAGATATGGTACCGCATTGTTTTCCATATGAAGCTTGTATAAGTGAAGACATATTTCAACAAACATGATACATCGTGACTTGAACAGCATTTTCGTAGTAGAAAATTGGTGATCGGATGAGCAAAGGGAGAGAAAGCAATGTCAATGCATTGATAGATTATACTTTATGCACAGTAGGTAGATACATTGATTAATAAGTTATTAATCATTTTTATTATTTTTTTGTTTTACTTATTTAAAATATTATATTAAAATAAGTTATTAAATGAATTTTTTTTGATTAATTTAAAATTTTCATTTATAGTTTCTGTTTTTATTAAATATAATTTAAGAATATTAAATTATTTAATTAAATTTTTGTTGAAACTATATGAAAATTAACTATAATTTTTGTTTGTTGATATCTATAATAACTATTTTTATATATCTTGTGAATATATTTGTGTTTCTCCATATTATTTGGGTAGAGTTTTAGCCTATTATAGGTATGTAAAATCTTAATATCAGCAACGGTAGCCATGACAGCAGCGACAGCATTGGCACTGACGTTAGTGTTGGCAGTGGTGCCAGAAGCGGCAGCGACGGATGCAGTAACGGCAATGGCAGCGGTAACGGTAGTGGCAGCGACTATAGTGGAGGTAACAGAGAAAGTAGCAGCATCAGGGGTTGTGGTGGCGGCGGAGGCAGTGGAGGTAGCAGTGGTAGCAGCGGCAGCGGCGGTGGCGGAGGCAGTAGTGGCAGCGGCGGTAGCACAGACAGTAGCTGCAGCGATACCGGTGATAGTGGAGGCAGCAGTGTAGCAGCATCCGTAGCTGCAGCGGCATTAGCGGCAGGGGCGGCAGTGAGCAGTAGGGGAGGCAAGGGCGGTAGTGGCTGTGGGAGTAGTAGGAAAGACAAAAAATGTGGAATATACGTATGTATATTGTCAGTATATAAGTATGTATAATTCTACAGTATTTTATGTACATAAATACTGAGTATATATGTACTCGGTATATATGTATGCATAATACTGTAATTTATATGTACAAATATCGTAGTAATATATGTACGAGTAAAATGCTAGTATATATGTATATTTTTGCTGCAGTAATATATATTTATCAAAACATAGTTTTTTTAATTTATTTTGATTTGATTTAGTGGTTTAAATTTCTTAGAAATGTGGTACTGCATGGTTTCCCATACGAAGCTTATATAAGTGAACAGATTTTCTAACAGACATGAAGCACCGTGACTTGGATAGTTTTTTCACAATGGAAAGTTGGTGATCGGAGGAGCAGAGTGAGAGAAAGTAATGTCAATGCATTGATAAATTATACTTTATCCACGGTCGGTAGATACATTAATTACTAAGATATAATATAATTTTTGTTATTTTTTTAGTTATTTAAAATATTGTATTATAATAAGTTATTCAATGGATTTTTTTTGTCTAATTTAAAATTTTAATTTATAGTTTCTATTTTTTATTAAATTTAATATAAAAATATTAAATTAATTAATTAAATTTTAATTTATGCTGTATGACAATCAACTTTAATTTGTGTTTGTTCATGTCTATAAGAACTATTTTTATATATCTGTGAAAATATTTGTGTCTCCAAATTTTTTGGGTAGTGTTTTAGCCTATTATAGGTATGTAAAAGCCTATTATCAGTAGTAGTAGTAGTAGCAGCGACAGTAGTGGCATCAGTGGAAGCGGCAACGGCTCCAGTGGTGGCTGCGGGAGCAGTAGGAGCTGCAACGGTGGCAGCAGTGGCGGGAGTGGCAGTGACATGAGCGATGACATCGGAGGTAGCGGTAGTAGCCACAGCAGCGGCGGCAGCAGCTGTAGCACTTGCTACATTGGAAGTAGCGGCAGCACCGGTAGCATTGGTAGTTGTGGCAGAGGCGGCAACGGCAGTAGTGGTGGCAGTGCTAGCAGCTGTGGCGGTGGTAGCAGCAGTAGCAATAGCGGTATCGACAGCTGTAGCATTCAGCGGTAGCATTGGCAGTGGGAGCAGCGGCCAGCGGCGGTAGCCACGATAGCCGAGGCAGCTACGGCAACAGCGGCGGTGGAGACAGTAGCAATGGTATTGGTAGTGACAGTGGCAACGATAGCAATGGCAAGAGTGGCAGTGGGAGTAGCAACAACAACACAAAATGAGGTATATACCTATGAAGAAAGTTAGTATATACGTACATATAATACTACAATATTTTATGTACATATATACTAAGTATATTTGTACTCAGTTTATATGTACACATAATATTGCTATTTTTATATACATATCAGCAGTAATATATGTACGAGTGAAATGCTAGTATATATTTACACATATAATACAATATTATATATGTATCAAAACATAACTTTTTTTTAAATTTGAATGAGTGGTTTAAATTTTTTACAGATATGATACCGCATTATTCCACATACAAAGCTTCTATAAGTGATGAGATTTTTCACTAGACATTATGTACCGTGACTCGGACAACTTTGTCGCATCAGAAAAATGATGATCGGAGGAACAGAGGGAGAGAAAGCAACGTCAATGAATGTATATATTATACTATATGCACTGTCTGTAGATACATTGATGAATAAGATGAAATAAAATTTTGTTATTTTTTTGTTTCAATTGTGTAAAATATTAAATTAGAATAAGATATTAAATTTTTTTATTTTTTATTTATTATAAATTATTTATAGTTTCAATTTTTATTCAATTTGATATAAAAATATTAAATTATTTTATTAAAAAATTTTAAAATCATTTAAATTTTGAAATTAATTTTGAAATTAAAATATCTAGGAAAAAATCCCTTTCTAAATTAGCTAGGAAAATATTGAAATTAGCGATGAATTTTTGATCGCTAATTTTATTTAGCTAAGGACTATTTCCATCGCTAAAATTTATTGACAACATTTTAGTTAGGAAATCAACTATCATTATTTTCGCTTGGCGACGGAAAATCTCATTTATCTTGCTAATTTAGCTATGGAATTTGTGTTTTTTAGCAAGGGATTTTTCCGTCGCTAACTTTTAAGCTGGGGACACTATCCGTCACTATATTTTAGTAAGAAGCACTTTAGATAAGGAACCGATTCCTCAGTAATCCATTGCTATATTAAATTTATCGACGGAAAATGCACATTTAGCTAGGGAAATGTCCCTAGCTATATGAGATTTTTCTTGTAGTGTAGTCGTGATCATGATTTTTAGATTATGAGCTAGTTTTTTTAAAAGATGATGATATGAACTAATTATTGTGTTAAGAGTTTTTTAAATTGTTACAACATAATTAATGTAAGTTATCTGTATTGCTTTTATTTTCAACAATGAACTAGATTAATATTTATTTTTCTAATGAATGTGTGTTTTTTATTATTATGGTTTCTAATTATATAAAAATTAAATATATTGCAGTAATCTTTTAATTAATATAAAAAAATTTAAATAAAAAGCTATTTTAGCGATGGATATTAAATTTTAGCGATGGAATATTCTGTAGCTAAAATGACTCAAAAAGTGTACAAGAAAATAAATTAGTGATATAATACAACAATCCATTGCCATAATAGTGATGACAAATTGAATTCCATAACTAAGTTTAGTGACGGGATTCTGATTTTCCATCGCTTTTTTAGCGATGGATTGCAAATTTCTATGGCTATTTTAGTGAAGGTTTATTATAAAACATTGCTAAAATAGCAATGGAAATCTAAATCCATCTCTATTTTAGCAACGAAAAATTAAATATTGTCACAAAAATAGTGATGGAAAATTAGGATCCGTGGCTACACTTAGCGACGGAAATCCATCTCTCTTTCTGTCTATCTAAGTCTACCATTCTATCTAATTATCTAATTGTGGATCTATCTATCTATATATTTGCCTATCTATCTATCTATCTATATATCTATCAATCGATCTATCTATCTATCTATAAATCTTACTATCTATCTATATATTAATATATCTATTTGTCTATTTATTTGTCTATCTATCTATCTTTCTTTCTATCTTTCTATCTATCTATCAGTAAATCAATCAATTAATCTATCTGTCTATGTATATATTTAACTATCTGTCTAAATACCTATATATCTATATGTCTTTCTATTTTATAACTATCTTTATATCTTTTCTATCTATCTATTTATCTATTTGTTAATCTACCTAACTATTTTTCTATGTATCTATCTATCTATATGTCTATCTATCTATCATTGTATTTATCTATCTTTCTATATTTTTATTTATCTATCTATCTATATATTTATCTATCTATCTATCTATCAATATAACTGTATATCTATCTGTCTATCTATCTATATATTTACCTATCTATTTATTTACCTATCTATCTGTATATCTATCTGTCTTTCTATCTATGTATCTATATATTTAGCTAATTATCTATTTATCTATTTATTTGTGTATCTATCTGACTATATATCTGTTTATCTATCTGCGTACCTATTTATCTATCTATATATCTATCTATATATCTATCTATTTATATATCAATCAATCAATCTATCTATCTATCTATTTGTCTATCTATCTATCTATCCATCTGTTAATTGATCTATCTAATAATCTATCTATCTATTTGTTTCTTTATCAGTCATGTATCTATCTATATATCTATATATATTTCTATCTATAATTCAATCTATCTATCTATCCATTTATCCATCTATCTATCTATCTATTAAATTTCTCTATCTATATATATGTCTAACTATATGTCTATCTATCTATCTATTTATATACCTTACTATCTTACTTTCTTTGTATCTATCTATCTATTTACCTATCTATCTATATCTTAATCTATCTATCTGTCTATCTATCTGTCTATCTATTTGCCTAATAAAATATCAATATATCTGTCTATATAATTGTCAATCTATCTGTTTATCTATTTGTATACCTATCAGTCTATCAATATGTCTATCTATATGTCAATCAATCTCTCTATGAAACTTTCTATTAAACTGTCTATAAATTTGTCTATTAATCTTCCTATCAATCTGATTATCAATCTTTCTATCAATCAAACTATCTATCTATCTATTTATCTGTTTATTTATCTGTTTATCTATCTATTAATTTATTTATCAAACTTTATATCAATCTATCTATCAATCTATAATTCTCTATTTATTGGTCAATCAATCAATCAATTTTTCTATCTATCTGTCTGTCTGTCTGTTTGTCTATCTAAAAATCAATATATTTATCAATTAATCTATTTTTCTAACTATCTTTCAATGTGTCTATCTAACTGTCTATCAATTGATCTTTCAATCTTTCTATTAGTTACTATTTTCCATATCTAACTATCTATCAATAAATATGTCTGTCTATATTTAATATATCCATCCATCTATCTGTCAATATATCTTTCTATCTATCTATCTATCTATATATCTATCTATCTATCTATCTATTTGTATATCTATCTATTTATCTATTTATCTACCAATCTATGTACCTATTTATCTAACTATCTATTTATTTGTCTATCTATCAGTTTATCTATATATTTATTTAGATATCTATCTATCTATTTGTCTAATAATATTCAATATATCTATTTATATAATTGTCTATATATCTCTCTACCTATCAGTCTATCAATATGTCTATCTATATGTCATTCAATCTATATAACAAACTTTCAACAATCTAGTTATAAATTTGTCTATTAATCTTTCTATCAATCTGACTTTCAATCTTTGTATCAATCTATCTATCATTCTGTCTATCTATCTATCTATTTATCTATATATCTATTAATATATTTGTCTATTTATCTATATATTGGTCCATCTATCAATCTATATATCATGTCTATCTATCGGTCAATCAATCAATCAATCTGTCTATCTGTCTATCTAAAACTCAATCTATCTATCAATTAATCTATCTATCTATATTTCTTTCTATATGTCTATCTATATGTCTATCAATTGATCATTCTATGTTTTTATCTGTTTATGTATATGTCTATCTATTTATATTTCTATCTATCAATTTATTTCTCTATCTAATTATCTATCAATAAATATGTTTGTCAATATTACTATATATCTATCTATCAATAAATATATCTTTTTGTCTAACTATTTTTTTATCTATCTATTTATTTATCTATCTATCTATCTGTATATATATCTATTTATTTATTTTTCTACCAATCTATCTACCTATTTATCTACTAATCTATTTATCTATTTATCTATCTGTCTATGAATTTGTATATCAATCTGTCTATCAATCTTTCTATCACTATCTCTATCAATCTATTAATTAATCTTATATCATTCTATCTATAAAATTGTCTATATATCTATCAATCTATCTGTCAATCTATCTATCTTCCTATCTATCTATTTGTATATATATCTATCTATCTTTTGTCTATCTATCTTTCTATCTATCTAACTATCTATCTATATGGGTATCTATCTTTGTATCTATATGTCTTTCTATATGTATATCAATCTATCTATCTATCTATATAGTTGTCTATATAATGATCAATCAATCAATCTTTCTATCTATCTATCTGACTATATCTTCATCTATCTTTCTATCTATCTCTATTTCAATCTCTGTTTCTTTCTATGTGGCTATCTATCTATATGTCTATCTATCTATTTGTCTATCTATATATCTACTATCTATCTATCTGTTTGTCTGTCTATCTAATTATATATCTATATATTGATATAACAAACTTTATATATATATATATATATATATATATATATATATATATATATATATATATATATATATATATATATATATATATATATATATAGACATATAGATAGATAAAAAGATAGACAGATAGATTATTTGATTATTTTAAAAATAGACAGATAGATAGACATATAGATATAGATATATATATATATATATATATCAATAGATAGATAGACATAGAGATATACAAATAGATAGAAAGATAGATAAAGATACAAATACATACATACATACATACATATATATATATATATAGAAAGATACACATAAAGATAATTAGATACATTGACATATGGATAGATAAAAAGATAGACAAAGAGATTAATTGATTTTTATATAAAAAGAGAGATAAATAATAATATAGATACACACACACACACAGATAGATAGATAGATGGATAAATTGATAGATAAATTGATAGATAGTCAGATAGATAGAAATATATATATATATAGAAAGATAGTTAGAAAATAGATAAACAAATAGATTCATAGATTGATAAATATAGAGATAGACAGATAGATAGTAAATAGACACATTGATAGAACTATAGAAACATACATAGATAGATGCATAGATAGAGAGAGACATTGACAAAAAGATAGATAGATAGATACATAGAAAGATAAACAAATAGATAGAAAAATAGATAAATAGATAGATAGATAGACAAATAGATAAATAGATAAATAGATAGATATATAGAGATATATATTGGTAGACAGATATATCTATAGATAAAGAGATGGATAGTTAGAAAAGATAAATAGATAGATGCAAGAATAGATAGACAAATATATATAAAGATATATAGATAGATAGATTGATAGATAGTATGATACATAGGTTTATAGACAACTTGATTGATTAATTTATAGATAGATTGATAGAAAGATAGTTAGACAGACATATAGATAGATAGATAGATATACAGATAGATAGATAGAAACATAGACAAACAGATAGATAGACAAATACATAGATAGACGGATAGATAGTCATATTATTTGATAGACAGATAGATAGTCAGATTATTTGTTAGATAGATAGATAGATAGAATATTAAACATATAGATAGATAGATTAACAGATCTTTTAGACATAAAGAAAGATATATAGATAGACAAATCAATAGATGGATAGATAGATAAAAAGATAGAAAGATAGATATATAGATAGTTAGTTAGACAGAAAGATAAATAAATATATAGATAGGCAGAAATATAGATAGATAGTTAGATATATAAATATACAGATAGATAGATAGATTGATTGATTAACAAATAGATAGATTGGTAGACAAATATATATATATATATATATATATATATATATATATATATATATATATATATACACATAGATTGATCGATATATTGATAGATAGATTGAAAGTCATATGCATAGTTAGATTGATATAAATAATAGATAGATTTATAGATAGATTGATAGACATATCAATAAAAAAATAAATAGATAGATAGTTAAATAGAGAGATAGATAGAAAGATATATAGACAGATAGATAGATAGAAAGATAGATAGTTAGATAGAAAGATAGATAGATAGAGAAATAAATAGATATATAGATAGACAAATAGATAGACAGATAGATTGACATATCGAAAGAAAGATAGTTAGATAGACAGATAGATAGACATATATATATATATATCAAATATAAGCATTACGATAAACATATAAATATATAGAAAGATAGATAGATATATAAATAGATAGATAGACAAATATATAGATATTTACATAGACAAATAGAAAGAAAAATAGATAGATAGATAGATAGATAGATAGATAGATAAACAAAAAGAAAGTCACATTGAAGACATATTAATAGACATATTGATAGACATATTGATAGACATATTGATAGACATATAGATACACTCAGAAAAATAGATAGATAGATAGATAAAAACATATAAAAATAGATAGAGATATTGATAGACAAATATATAGACAAAAAGATCGAAAAACAGATAGATAGATTGACAGATAAATATATAGATAGATATATAAATTTGTACAAAGATAGATAAATAGATATATAGACATATAATAGACTGATCAACAAATATGTAGATAGGTAGATGAGTAGAAAGCTAGATATACAAATAGAAAAATAGTTAGATAGATAGATAGACATATAGATGGATAGATTGATAGGTGATATATATATTGATAGATTGATAGGTGATAGATATATTGATAGATAAATAGATACATAGATTTACTGAAAGACTGATAGATGTATTTATAGTTAAATAGTCAGATAGTTTGGAAAATAGATATATAGACAATTAGAAAGATACACACATATATAAATACACAAATAGATATAGAGATATGTAGAGTGATAGATGGGTAGATAGATAGACAGATATATAGATAGATAAACTAATAAACAGAGACATATAAACATATAGTCAAATAGATAGATATACAAATTGAAAAATTTATTGATAGACTGATAGAATGATAGATAGACATATATATAGTTAGATAGATATCTAGATAGATAAATAGATAGATAGATAGACAAATAGATATATAATTAGATAGTTAGACATATTAACATATAGATAGATAGATTGATTATTAAACAAATTGACAGATATATAGATTTACATAATGACAAATAAACATATATATAGATAGACAAAAAAGTAGATTGGAGGATAAGGAGATAAAAATATAGATAGTTTGACATATATATATATATATATATATATATATATATATATATATATATATATATATAGACATATAGCCTGATAGATAGATTGAAAGATAGTCAGATAGATAGATAGATAGGTAGATAGTTAAACAGATAGATAGATAGACATATAGATAGATAGATAGACAAATAGCCTGATAAAAAGTCAGATAAAAAGGTAGATAGATAGATACACAAATAGTGATATAGATAGTTAGAGAGATAAATAATTAGGCCGATAAGTAGATATGCAGAAAGACAGATATATAGATAGACAAATAGATAGATAGTCTGATAGATAAATTGATAGATAGCTAGATAGACATATTGACAGATAGATAGTAATATAGATAGAAAAAAAGAAAGATTGATAGAAATTTAAATAGATAGACTAATATATTAATAGTCAGATTGATAGATAAAGAGTTAGGTAGTTATACAAATAGATATATAGACAAATAGATAGATAGATAAATAGCTATACAGATTGGCTAATCAATAGATAGATTGTTAGATTGATAGACAAATATAATTGTAGACATATAGATAGAAAAATAGATAAATAGATAGCTAGATAGATAGACAAATAGACTTATAGAAAGAGAAAAAGATAGATAGAAAGGTAGATAGATAGACAAATAGAAAAAATAAAGTTAGTCAGATAAAAAAAAGGTAGATAGGGAGATGGATATAAAAGTAGATATACATATAGACAAATAGTAATATATATGGATAGATAGATAGACTGATCGATAACCAAAAAGGTAGATGTATAGATAGATAGATAGCCAGAAAGATAGATAGATAGACAGACAAACAGATAGATAAATAGATAGGAAGATAGATATAATGATAGATAAATAGATAGATTATTAGATTCATTGTTCGATTGATAGTTAAATAGTTAGATAGTTAGTAAAATAGATATATAGACAAATAGACAAATCTACATATGAACAAATATCCCAATAGATTGAAAAATAGGAAGATAGATAAATAGGTAGATAGATATACAGGTAGATAGATATATAGATAGAAAGATATATATATATATATTGACTAATACACTGATGGACTGAAACAAAATTAGATAGTTAGAAAGATATACAGATAGAAAGATATATAGTTTGATAATTACAAAGATATAAAATTAGGTAATTAGAGATTCAGACAAAAGACAAAAAAATAAATACACTAATTGAAAAATAGATAGATAGAAAGATAGATAGACAGACAGATTGATTGATTGACATATAGATAGACAGGCAGATAGATACATAGATAGATAGGTAGATAAACAAATAGAAAAATAGATTTTTAGATAGATATATAGATATGTAGATATATAGGTAGATAGAAAGATAGACAAATAGTTAGATAAATAGATTGATAGATATACTATAATGAAGATAATCAAATATATATCACTACAAAAAAAATCACAAATAACTTGGAAATATTCTCTAGCTAAATAGGATTTTACTGTTGCTAAAACAGAATAACGATGGATAAATGACCGAAGTTTTCCAAAACTAATGTGCTCATTGCAAAAAATTAATGTTCGAAAAATTCCCTATCAAAAAATTTTTAACGACATAATATTCCCTAGCTAAATTTATTTTTTCCCTTACTAATTTTGATCGTATTTTAGATTTACAGAAAAGTCCCTAGCTAAATTAGCGAGAGGAAAAATCCCTAGATATTTTCATTCCAAAATTATTTTTACTATTTTAATTTTTTACAAAAAAATTGATTACATATTTTTAAGTTTTTATATTAAATTAAATAAAAACATAAACTATAAACCATAATTTATATTTAACAAAATATAAAAGCAATTAATAAATTTTGTTGATACTATATATTACATTATTAAAACAAAAACATAACAAAATTATATTACATCTTCATCAATACATCTAACGACATTGCATAAAGTATAATCTATTCATGAAATTGACGTTCCTTTCTCTCCCCTAGCTCATCTAGTCACCAGTGAAGAAATCATAGCCATATTTCTGTATCGCACCTTTCTAAGATAAAAAAACAAACAAAAAATAATGACCCACCTCAAGTCTCTACCTTGATAATTTATTGCGGAAGAATGAAAATGATCCACCTCGGCACGAACATCAACCATCGTGTATTGAACATGAAGGCTTCGAAAAATGAAGGAGCCCCAATAGGAGTGATCATCAGCTTCTACTAGCAGAATCCTTCTTTTAATTATTGTTTTATTTAAAGAAAAAAATGCAAAACAAGACTATTGTTTTCCACTTTAATAAGAAGCACATGCAAAGCATTCCTGAAAAGCAAAAGTACACACTCATATTTTAAAATTATTAGAAATGATAATTTTAATGAGAACTAGACATTTTCTAGATCCTCAAACCTCTAAACACATCTTTCTACCATTATCCTAACAAATCAAACCAAAGAATGGAGTAGTGAGACCAATGTGTGGTGGAAATCATACCCAAATAAGATTCTGGATCAGGTTATGTCATTAGAAGTAACCCTAAATTTTTATTGGTGTCCATTATATATAACTACATCTACAACATGTATAACTACATGCTTCAGAAACTTAATATCCATTCATATCATTCATCTCATTCATATATGTTTTTTTGGATATTATATAAATCTTTATCATTTTCCCAAATATTTTAGGAACTTAAAATTAATTTTTTCAACCTTAAATGTATTTTTATTGTATTTTTAAAAGTTTGTATTAATCATTAAGCTTTAATATGTTTAGGGTTTGTATTTTTGTTCCATTTAATATCATTTAACTAAATTTGATTTCTAATAAAATATTCATTTGTTAAAATTTATGTTGTAAATTTTAAAACAAATAACAATATGTATGTGAAATAAATATTAAAAAATTTTTAAAAATATATATGTGATGTAGTTTCATTTTACAAAGATAAAACTTAAAAAATAAAATTTATTTACAAAATAAAAATTGCACCTTATAATATGCAATATGTTATATTTATTATAAATAAACAATGTTTGAAATGTATCTATTAATTACAAAAAAAAACATTGTCATGTATTCAATTTGAAAAAAAAAATTTAAAAATAATTATTTAAAAATACAAATTCATATATTTATATGGGCATTTATAAATTTTGAATAAAATAAAAAAAATAATTAATTGTAGAAAAATTTACTCATGTTTTTATATGGTAATATATTTTCTTTGAACAGAATTAAAGAAATAATTGATTTTTTACGAAACATTAAAAGCATTTATTTATATGCACTACATTATATTTGTTTGAATTTTAAAGTTTCTAAAAATTTATTAATAACACTAAATAACAGGTAAAAATTTATAGATATTAATATTTTAATTAAAAAATTATATAGAAAAACAAAAACAATATTATCTATTTATAAACTATATTTTCGTTTTTAACATGATGGTAAAAATAAAATAATTTACAAATATGCCAACTTCATTTATTTATATTAGTATAATGATATTTATTTTAATATAAATATTAAAAAACAACTATTTGAATAAAATAGAAGCTCATATATTTAATTCATAATTTCATTTTACACAAATATATGCTTCACACACACACACACACACACACACACACAAATATTTGTTTTAAATATAAAAATTTACAATATTTTATACATTGTGTACAATATATAATAATTTATTTTAATTAAATTTTCAAAATCAAAAAATTTTAAATACATTTACACACACACACACACACACACACACACACACACATATATATATAATAGTTTCTTGTGTAACTTTATAAATACATTATGTATATAGGTATATGTGTGTGTTTGTGTGGGTGTACAGTAGCATATGCATGCATACAAGTATATACACACAACTTTGAAAATGTAGATACATGTGTGAATATATACAAAAGTACAAAAATGTGTATGCTGATATATAATGTATAGTAATGTATATGGATGTATAAATGTGTGTGTGTGTAGGAGAGTGTATATGCACATATATATTAATGCTTATATATGTAAATATCAACATTAATTTTGAGAATAAAAATACTTTAGCACATAAATATTAACATATTCCACAAATTCTTGAGAGTTGGAGCAAAAAGTGACATTATTTCAAGATACTACTAATCTCCCATCTGTAATACTTTGCCTCAAAATTTTATCAGAGTACTACTTGCAATGATAAGGTTCATTTGATACTACATACCATGGAGTTGCATTTTTATTCAATATTAGAATTTGTTCAAATAAAAAAATCTATCTAATATCTTCTTCATCAACTCTTCTATCTTCTTTTTCTAGTCTTTATAAGCTATTTTTAATTTTGATTATATGTGCATTTCTTATCTAAAATCTCTAGTAAAAACTATTATAATAGTAAAATTTATCAAATCAATCTAGGCCTGACATCTTTCTATTCTATGAGATATTTGATTATAGAATATTTATTATATACTATGACTTTGGTTCCCACTAAATATGATATTAACTTGCCAAAAGAAAAGATTGTTGATACAAGTTCTTTCTCTATAGTGGGGTAATTCAATTGGGCATTTGAGGGCGTGTTGCTATCATAGTATATGATAATTATTTATAAATATTTGTATAACTATATAAAACTCTTCATAATTATATTTAACTATATTTGTTACTATGTTAACTATTTTTATAACTATATTAATAACTATATTAATAACTATCTTTTTTAATTTTATAATATTATATAACTATATGTGTAATTTTATATAAATATATTTTTAAGAAAATATATCATATGTATAATAATATATAACTATATATAATTGTATTTTACTAAATGTTTAGCTATAAAAATGTTATATATAACTATATCTTTAACTACATACATATTTATAACTATATATGTATTACTATATATAAATATTTGTATAACCATGTAATACTCTATATAATTAAATATAACTATATTTGTATCTATGTATACATGTATGTATTCATATAATTAAATCTATATATTTTTTTTATAACTTTGTATATATTTATGTATAACTACTTTTAACTACTTGTATGAATATATCTACATATAATTATATGTTTAACTATAACTTTAATTTCAATTATATATACTATAGGTATAAGAACATATAGAGGTTGAACTCCCTCTCTTGTGACTATCTCTTGAGATATATTGATTTTGTTTCTTTCTCTCTTCAAATCTCTTTACTACCATATGACAAAGAAATTGAGGTTTAATGAAAGAAATAGGGTTGAAGTTCAAAAAGCCATTTAGTAGGCTATTTGCTAACAATGAGATGTAGATTTTAATGCAAGGTCTTGATGCTGGCGGTAAGACAACCATTCTGTATAAGTTGAAGCTTGGTGAAATTGTCACCACAATTCCTACTATTGTCTTCTATATAAAGACTATTGAATACAAAAACAACAATTTCACTGTGTGGTATGTTGGGGGTCAAGACAAGATTCACCCTTTCTGTAGAGATTACTTCCAAAATACCCAATTTCTCATATTTGTGGTGGACAACAATGATATAAATTATGTATTGAAGCTAGAGATAAGTTTCATAGGATGTTAAATGAGGAAAAGTTTCGAGATGCAGTTTTACTGGTGTTTGCTAATAAGCAAGATCTTCCCATGCTATGAATGCAACTACAATTACTAACAAGCTAGGACTTAACTCTCTTCGCCAATGCCATTGGTACATTCAAAGCACTTTTGCTACCTCTGGCGATGGCCTCTATGAGGGTCTTGATTGGCTTTCCACTTACATTGCCAGTAAGTCATAAATAATTTTAGCATGATGAGACAAACTTTGTTGATATATCTGGATGTGGATCTAATCTTTGCCTACTCTGTCTACGCTATGTTCTGTTATGTGGATGACATCATCTAGTTCTAGAGGGATTCAAATAATATTAATATTTATATATTACACACCTGAAATACAAGACCTCATTTACTTTGCACTGATCTATTGTAAGCTGAGCTTGTTTGTTTTCTGTTATGTGTCTGTTTGCCATTGGATCCCAAAGGTATAAAAACATATAACTATAAATAATTGTGTTTGACTATATGTATAACTATAAAATAATATACATAACTAAAATTAAAATATATAATTAACAACATATATTTAATATACATTTTTATATATTAGTATATAAAAATATATTTTAGCATATATATACCTATAGATAACTATATATATACATATATAAAATTATATGAAAAAATATATATAACTACATGTATAATTATAAGTATAACTATATGTGTAACTATATGTATACTCACATATAACTATATGTATAATTACATGTGTATCAACATACAACATTATTTCTAACTATATGTGTATAACTGTATGTAAATATTTGTATAACTATATATAAATATTTGTATAAATATATAACACTATATAATTAAATACAACTATATTTGTAACTATGTATACATATATGTAAATTTATAAATTTATTTATAACTTTATATATTTATGTATAACTATATAAAAATATTTATAGCTATATATACTCTATGTATAATAACATATAACTATAAATAATTATATCTTATTATATGTATAACTATAAAAGCTTTATACATAACTTAATTTAAATATATAATTTACAACTTATATTTAATATACATTTGTATATAAAAATGTATTTTATTATATCTATACCTATACATAACTCTATGTATAATTATATAAAATTATAAAAATATATATATATACCTACAAGTATAAATATAAGGATAACTATACGTGTAACTATATGTATAACCACATGTAACTATATTTATTATTACATATATAACAACATACAACATTATGTTTAACTATATATATATAAATATATATAAATATTTGTATAACTTTATAACACTCTATATAATTAAATATAACTATATTTGTAACTATCTATACATATATGTAAACATATATATTTGTTTATAACTTTGTATACATTTATGTATAACTACTTATAATTATTTGGAGCTATGGATCAATACAAAACTACCTCAAAAATCAGGTATGATTTGGATGATAGCTATCATACACTACTTTCTTTTTCCTTATAAAACTAATGAATGCTGATAAAATATTCATAAAATTTGAAACTTCTAAGCATATCACAATGTTCCTATAATAATGAGAGTAATATAAGCTCTAATTTGTTTAACAATTTACATCCTCAGTTCATTGGGTACACTCAGGGAAAGCTACATGAGTTATTAATGAAATCATACAAATATCATGAGTTTGCTGCTACTCAAAATGAGGTATTGGAGCTATGGATCAATGCAAACCTATCTCAAAAATCAAGTATCCTTTTTATGATAGTCATCACATACTGCTTTATTTATTCCTTATTAAACTAATGAATGGTGAAAAAATGTTCATAAAATTTGAAACTTGTAATCATATTAGGTTCGCTATTATGTTTCTTTCATGGCTGATTTATGAACTTCTCTAGACTATTATGCATTTCTATTTAATATTACTTATCATCTAGTTTGTGCTTTCCTTATTCACTTGATATCTACATGAAAACATCCATTGAGTATCCAAGTTATTTCACACGTGGAACTTGATTGAGTATAAATGTACATGTTCGCTATAGTATATATGTATAAGTATTTACTAGTATATATGTACATACTTGTACATATATACACTGTAGTGTAAATGTGCATACATATACATATATACTATAGTGTGTATGTATACACATATATATGTACATATACACTGTAGTGTATATGTACATTTATTGAGTATATAAGCACATATAAATACTTGTACATATATACCAGCATATATGTACACATACATATATACCAGTGTATACATATATACTACTATATATGTATAAGTACATATATATTAGTATATATATACATATATACTATGGTATATATGTACAAATATTTTATAGTTTTATATATTTATGACAATGTTTTGCAAAATCATGACATAGAGTTTTTAGTGAAGTAGAATTTATCATGGTTTGCATTAAATTAAAATTTTGCAAGGTTTGTAGTAATCAAATACTCTTCATTTGTTATATTTGCTACTAAACTATATGTGTATACCTATATATAAATATTTATATAATTATATAAAACTCTATATAATTAAATATAAGTATATTTGTAATTATGTATACATATATGTATATATATATATATATATATATATATATATATATATATATATATATATATGTAAATCTATATATTTGTTTATAACTTTGTATATATTTATGTATATTTAAACATTACTTCTTGTATGAATATATCTATATATAACTATATGTTTAACTATATATAACATATTTATAACTATATATACTATATGTATAATAACATATAATTATAAATATGTGTATCTTAATATATGTATAACTATAAAAACTTTTTACATTTAGATTAGGGATTAATCAGATATAAGAATAAAAATAATAAAATTTATGATTAATTAAAAAATTTATTTAAATATTAAGAAATTAAGTATTTTTGTTTAATGAAATTATGATTATGAAGTATCTGAAGATGATATCTTTTTAATTCAAATAAGTTAGAGGTAAGTGATAGGTTGGTTTGTCAAATATGATTCTTTATAACTAGTTAAAATACTTTGACATCAATTATTATTCTACTTTTTTTAGAGGATATGAAGAATCTAGATGCATTAAGTTTGTAAAAATTATATAACATTTTTTTCGTGATATCTAAAATGTCTCGTGATTTGCTGATCTTTACTATGTTTAGTGAATATTAAAATCTATCGTATTTATGATTGTGAATATTATTTTAGATAGGAAAATCAAATTACAATCAATATTATTGAAAAATTATTATGATAGAAAGATTAAGATAATACATAGATTAGCCTTCAAAATCAAATTCATACATTACAACAAAATACATATGATGCTGTATATGATAAAATTTTTAGTTGTAGAGATCATGACAGTTAGATTGAAAAAGATGTTATAATTTTTATCATTTTATGACTTATTGATTTGCAATATTATTTATGTTTTACTTTTATTTTGAAAGATAATGTTACCATATTTTATTTTAATAAGTATTAATTATAATTTTAAATTAAATAATTTTTTTAATTCATAATTTTAAATTTTTTATATACTAGGTATGTATGTATATATTTTGTATTTACATTATGTATACATGTATCTTCACAATAATTTCTATCTATATACAATGTGTATATGTATATATTCAATATGAGTGTATATACACATTGTATGTACATTCTATATACATTATGTAAATATTTTGTATATTGTAATACATAATAATTATATTATGTGTATATATAGATACACATAACAATTAACACATCTATGTTATGTATAATATATTGATATAATGCTGCCATCATGCTCAGCACTTGCCACTTGCACACACTGTCCAAGGGACATGGCCCATAAAAGTCTATGGTCCAGAGCCTGGGCCCTTGTGAAGTGGACCAGGTGCCATGGACATGCCCTGACGAGGGCATGTATGGCTTTCCTGGTTCAGACCCAGGCTATTCTAGGTTCGGCACGTACCAGGCCAGGAAATAGCCATTCTCATCACAATTGTTGGCAAAGATTTTAATGAGAACTATCTGGACTATCTTAATTTCTTTTTTCTATGAAGTTTAAGGTGATGAATATTTATAATATTCATTATATTTATTGCACAATTTTAATTTATGTATTTTGTTTACTTGTATATACTCTATGTAGTGTAGTGCCTATATTGATGGCATGCTCCAAACACTTTTACTTTTGTTCTTTAAAAAAACATCAGGTGTCTTGGGGCAGTCTCCAACATGTTAGCTGAAATGATGGTGGTGGTAGCGCCATAATCACTTTTATTTTTCCTGCTTTCATATCATGTTCAATAATATAAATACATGCATTTAGGTGCCTCATTCCTAATGCAACCAAACCTATAAAAGAGACCATGTACAAAGCCACACAGAAGAAGAAATACATGATGAAAATGTATCTTTGAGAGCATGTTAGATTTATAAGATAAAAAGCATGTTGTGATTGAATTAGCATCATGGTCATTGGAGATTGTATTATTTTGTTTTGGCACGTGTTGTTTGTTTTGTTTGTTTTGAAAGATAAAAATTCTATTTTTCTGGGCATGTACTGTTCTGATTTTCACCGGGCGACTTTTTTTATTTTTTATTTGTCAATTAGTTTTCGTAAAGTCTGAAGCCTGTGGAATTTGTTAATGATACTAGGTTTCTACTTGCCATGTAGAGTTGAATGTTCTCACAGTGAAATACTGGGCCACATGTGCTATCTTTTGTGATGTGCTGATCTTTATTTTCAGTCATGTGGTGCATGACATGCACTGTATATGTACAAATACCAAGTATATAAGTATGAACATACTTGGTATATACATAAGTATATACTGAGTATATACATAGGTATATAATGAGTGTGTACATAAGTGTGTGCATATATTTATTTGTAGACATGTATATATTGTCATACATACATGCCCATTCACACACACACACACACACACACACACACACACACTTGAATATATAATTGCTCAGGCTTGTCTGGTCATCATCATGCATTACTTACCGATGCAGGTCATAAAAGTCATGAATATTAGACCTTTCCCAAACTGTGGCATGAAGATATTTCTTATCTAGGCCAGCCAGCTAGCCATAGGTTGGTCTTAAATCTTTTAGTAATTGTGTAGATATGTGATTATAACATGGTACAAAGCTTATGTATGAGAAAATAAGTTTTTTTGAAGTAGGCACTACAATGATTGATTATAATTGTACTATGTCTTAGGATGATGATAATGATGCTCGTGTAGTCATGTGTAAGTTTATTACATCTCACAAAACTATATTCAATTAAATGGAAAAATGTATCATTACCTGATTTTTATAGGTCGTGAGTGCCAAGAGGAATATCGGGTCTTGTTTAGGGAGAAGTAGCTCGCCGCCACGTCAAAAACTCGCTCAATCTCAAAACGAGGGGTTTTTAGGGAAGTTCATCAGTCGAGCATCATCGCCATTCCCACTTTTATTATCAGTGGTAGATAGCGGCAGTAGCTACTACGGCAGTGGTAGTAGCTACTACGGCAGTAGTAGCAGCAGCGGTAGTAGTGACAACAACAATAGTAGGAGCAGCAATAATGGTGCTGGTAGGAGCAGCAGTAGCAGCGACTGTAGCAGGGGAAATGGAACCAACACCGGCAGCAATGGCAACAGTAGTAGGGGCAGCGGTAGTAGCAGCAGCAGTAGTAGCAGCTATGGCAGCGGCAACAACAGCATCAGCAAATGCTGTATATACGTACGTATATACACACATATATTACTGCAGTATTTGTACATATAATACTACATCATTATATGTACATATATACTGAGTATATACATACTCAGTATAAATGTTCATATAATACTGCAGAAATATATGATAATATACACTATAGTATATATGAATATATATACTACAGTATTATATATTTATCAAAACATAACTTTTTTTATTTGTTTTTTGTGATTTTATTCACTTATTTTTTTTGATTTTATTCCATATGATGTTTGTATAAGTGAGGGATTTTATTTTGCTAAACATGATGCACCGTGACTTGGACAGCTTTGTAGCAGCTAAAAGATGGTGATCGGAGGAGCTGAGGATGAGAAAGCAACGTCAATGCATAGATAAATTATACTTTACGCACTATTGGTAGATACATTGATGAATAAGATGTAATAAAATTTTGTTATGTCATTGTTTTAAATATGTATGACAAGGATTGCTTAGATTATAGTTATTCAAAATTATTATTCTAATAATTTATTGATCATTTTGTGTTGCACATTAGCTTGGTGGAGTGCTCATTTTTTCTATGTTCAAGATTCCTATTTATTTGTTCATGGTTACTGCTACAAATGATCAGTCTTAATTTCATCTGCTAGTTCTTTTGTTAGCTTGTCAACTCAGTCATGGCGGTGTAGAGCAACCCCCTTCTTGGCCTTGGGACTGATATAGAGTTATGGTTACGGGGAGGCAAGATGTGAACTTTGATGCCCCAAGCTTGGCTCGTGGCTCGTCTTCCAGGTCTTTCTCTACGAATTTTTGGAGATATTTTTGAAAATTTAAATAATCTTCGTATTTCTTATTTATGTTGATAGCGAAGTTTTGTTCCACCTTTGTGAAGTATAAATGGGATAATACTAATTTGTTGTAGTTTTGTTTCATTTGAGGCTATGTGATTATATATATGTACATATAATACTACAGTATATACGTACATATATACTATAGTATATAGGAAACTTTTAAAAAATATAATTAATACAAAATTTGAAAATTTTGAAATATAATAAAAATATAAAATTTTTCATTAAAGTTAAAAAAAATAAAATAATAATTAAAAATAAATACATATTTGTTTGCCCCTACTAAAATTTATAAGAATTAAACAATTGAGTAATATTATTTCTATTAACTTTTAACATTCAGTCTTTGTTAAAATAATTAATATAACTTTTTTTTATTATCTTATCACTTTAACTAATTTTTTGAATTTTAAAAATTATAAATGATATCACATAATATGAAATTTTATGCCTCTAAAATTATTACATATTATATTCTTAAAAATTAATATGATGAATTCTTAAAAATTTATAACCATAAAATATATATTTTTATATATTTTTAAACATTAAGAGTATTTTATAATTTTTAGGAGAGTGGATAGAAGACAGATCATCTTTTCATGTATGCCTTATTATATCAAGTTTGTTAATTTTATAGCTATTTGATATTTTTTTTATAAGGCTAGACATATATTTTTTTAAATTGTTTATATATTTATTGTTTAATTAATATTATAATAAAGATTATAAGGTGTATATTTTTTATTTGTAGCTTGCTACACGCACATTAATTTAGTTGAAAAAATTTTGATAGTAAAGAAAATAAATGAGTCTTTTTGTATTATATATATATATATATATATATATATAATATTATTTATTTAATGTTTTTATAATTAAAAATATAAATATTTTGGAAATATATATAATTTGTTATTTAATGTTTATTTTGTCGAGACTAAGTCCTCCATCTTTCTCCCGACATTTTCAAAGAATAAGCGACACAATTACTCCATAGTTTTCCATTCTTCTCTCGATACCGACGCAACATAAACATATTTGAATTAAGCGATAATTTGTTATTGATTTGAGGTACGTTTTATACACTAATTCTTCATCGATTATCTTAATGCGTATTGATTCTGTTAATTTTTTTTCTGAATTTCCTCTTCTTTAATCGTATACATTAATTTAATAATACTTATTGTGATACATACCTAATGCATTTTTGTGTTGGGCAGTAGGTATGCTAATATAAACTTAATTTAATTATATTTTTTTAAAAGATATTTTGTTAATTTAATTATATTTTTTTTAAATACATATTCAGTTAATTTAATTATAATTGGATTGCTTATATAAACTTAATCGTATATAACATAAAATCGGTGTTTTGTGTTGCACAGTGTGTGTATAACACATAAATATATAAGTGTATTTTATTATATTTATAACTATAAAAATAGTATACATAAACATAACTATATATAAATATAACAACATATATATATATCATAATTTTATATATGATACATTCAATATACATGTCGTGTATTTCAGATATAATTTGTATTATACATATAACATTATATACATATTTTACACAAATAAAGATTTATTGACTTTATGATAGGATTTTAATAATGTATATTTGAAATTTGTAAGTCATCATTATGAAATACACTTCTAATAAAATGAAAATATTTATTATTTCATAAAGCCTTGCCTACCCAATAAGTATAATTAAATTAATGTTTGTAAACTATATTTTATACATGACTTTATGTATAGGGAAAAATACACACTCTTATAAAAATGTAAGAGTGTATTTAATATTTATAAATTTAAAGTATAGTCACATTAATATTTGTTAATGTCAAATTAATATCTGTAAATATTTATTGATCAGTTTTCAATTAGTTCAAATAAAAATGTAATAGGCTTTATGTATACTGATACTAATTTACAAGACATTTAAATACATGTATATATTTGACTATATTTTAATTACTATGTTTAATTAAATGCAGCATAGGCTCCCTTATAAATACCCTAGCATTGACTATCAATATGATTCATACTAGATTAAAATATATAAGATATCCAGCTCATCTGACATACATTATTTCCTACATGAATTAATACCGATGACTTTTTGATGGGTTTGAGAAGTTCCACCTATATTGATGAGTAGCTCTCAAATATGTTATCACCTATATAGCCATTAACTCATAAATTATATACCCATGGACTTGATATTGTTTACTTATTGTAAGCTAACCATAAAATTATTAACTTGAGTAAACACTAGAAACTATTTACTTATTGTAAGCTTAGATAATGAAGAAATTTTGATAATTAATCCAAATAATCAATATCTATGAAATGATAATCCAGATTCATAGAGTTAACTTTATTACTTGTTAAACTCATATACTTGTGATACATTTTACCATGTTATAGAATAGCTAACACTTGCATTGATTTTTGTAGTGCATTGTCTCTTTATAATTTCAATACTTAATGGTCTTTGAGCTATTATAATTACAATGATTCTTAGGTTTAGACCTCTTGTTTTTGATTTGCTTTGACATTTTCTCTTGGATGAATTTCTCTCAATTAACTTTGTATATAATTCTAAAGAAGTTGATATTTCACTTGTCTATCTCTGTTGAATCTCCTTGTTGAGAATTAGATCTTGAACATCATCAAATTTCAATTTATTAGTCTTTGATGAACTATGAGCAACTATTATTGTAATATGATAATTTTTGATAGAGAACACAGAAGTATCAATGCACATACTTCATCATTGACTTCAATACAAAACAAACTTAATTGAGTTGTGATTGTGTTGACTTTATTGAGTTGTTGGGTCACTGATGTGCTTTCTGTCAACTTCAGATTGAAAAAACACCTCATCATGTGCACTTTTTTAGCATCAATTTGTTTTTCGTATATGCTAGCAAGAGCCATCGTAAGTCTTACTATGCTTTTCTCATTTTTTATATTGAAAGTAAGTTTGTAAGATATCATATTTCAGATGAATTCAAGTGCTAGTATGTGCTCTTCTTTCTTCATAGACTCGATCATCTTCCTCAGAAGGGATTGATATAGATTTTTCTAGTATATATAATCATCCATCTATATTTTCAAGAATTCAAATATCATTCTATAGATTTTTTTTTATTTTAACTTTTCCTTCAAATACAGTCATTACTATCTACAAAATATAAATTCTTCTAGATAATTTTTGCAAAACACTGTGTATGAGAATTGAGAACACCTATTTTAACATACTGATATTGTCTGCAAAATTTTTACTATTTATTAAATTCATTATTATCACCAATAGTAACATCGCCCAATGTTGCATCATAATGCACAACCTAAACCTCCAATACCAATTATTGATAAAAACTTTATTTCCTATTTGTCTGATAAACATTTAGATAAACTAACAAATATAAAGGTAAATAGATAGAATGAGTGATAGATATATATATATATATATAGGTGTCAACCGGGCCGGCCCGGCATGGAAAAATTTCGTGCCCGGGTTTGGCACGGCACACCGGCACGGGTTTATCCCGTGCCTGGTGTCCCGTGAGCCCGACCCCACGATGCCCGATAATTCAAAAAAACACCACGGGTCGAGTCTGATTCGATCCGACTCGCGGTCCCCCGTATCCCGAACCGCTCGGGCAGGCAAGCCCGAGCGGGCCCGGCAAGGCACGGCCCGCCGTGCCTACGGGCCAGGCCGGGCCCAGGGTTTTTAAACCGTGCCGGGCCTGCCCGTCACGGCCCGTTTGACATTTCTATATATATATATAAAGATTGATAAATAGGCTGATAAATAGAAAGACAATTAGATAGTTTGCGAGATAGAAAAATAGAAAGAAGATATATAAATTAATTGATAAATATAATAGTTAGATAGTTACATAGATATATAGATTGACGTATAAACATTTTGACATAAAATAGTTAGATAGAAGTATAAACAGATAGACAATTATATAGATAAACTTATAGATAGATACATAAATATACAAATAGACAGATAGAATGATTGATAGTCAGATTGATAGATAGACTAATCTACTAAAAAACTGATAGACTGATAGATTTATAGAGAGGCAGATAGATATATAGAAAGACAGATAGATATATAAATAAATAATTATAAAGACAAATAGATAAATAGATAGTTATGTAGAGAGCTATATAGATAGATAGATATAAATATAAATAGATAGATAGATTGATTGTTAAACAGATAAATATATGGATATAAATATAGATAGATAGGTAGACATTTAGAAAGGTATATAGATAGAGAGATAACTATCTAGATATATAGACATATAAATAGATAGATTATTAAACAGATAGACAGACAAATAGTTATAAACATAGATATATAGATAGATAGACAGACAGAGAGATATATATAGATAGATAGATAGACAAATAGATAGATTGATTGATAGATAAATTTATATATAGATTGATATACAAATTTATTGACAAATTGATCGACAAATTGATAGAGAGATCGATAGACATTTTGATAGACAAATTAATTGACATAATGATAGATAGATATATAGACAGACTAGCATAGAAAGATAGATACATACATACAAAGATAAGATAGATAGATAGACAGACATATTGATTGATTGATATATAGATAGAAAGATAGATATACAGATAAATAGACAGATAGATATATAGATAGATAGACATACAGAAAGATAGATAGACAGAAATATATATAGATAGTTAGATAAACAAATATATAGATAAATAGATAGATATATAAATAGACAAATAGATAGACATATAGTTAGACAAATAGATAGATACATAGATAGATAGATATATATATATATATATATATAGATTGTTTGATTGATTGATTGACACTTAGATATATAGAAAGATAAATAGATCGATAGATAGATAGATAGAGACATAGGTAAAAAAATTGATAGATATATGGATAGATAGATAGATAAATAGATAGATATAAAGATAAATAGATAGTTAGACATAAAAATAGATAGATAAATAGATATGTTGATAGATATATAGACAAATAAATAGATAGATTGATTGATTTATAGATACATACACATATAGATAGAGAGATAGATTGATAGACAGACAGATAGATATATGGATAAGTTTATAAATAAATAGAGAGATAGAAAGATAAATAGAAAGATATATATATTGATATTTAGATATATTGATAGATAGATAAATATATAGATAGAAAGATTGACAGAATGATAAACATATAGATAGACAAATTAATAGACATTATAATAGATAGATTAAAAGATTGATTGATATATAGATTTATAGAAAGATTGATAGACAAATTGATAGTGAGAATGATAGATAGATTGAAAGATAGATTAAATGACAAATAGATAGACATATACATAGATAAATTGATAAAAATATAGATAGACAGATATATAGATAGATTATTAGATAGATTGATTGACAAATAGATTGATAGATATAGATTGACAGATAGATAGAGATATAGATAGATAAAAAAATATTCAGATATATAGACATATAAATAGACAGAAAGATATACTAATATATAGATAGATTGACACATAGATAGACATATAGATAGATAGATAGACAGATAGACAGAAAATAAATATATAGATAAATAAATAGATAGACAATAGATAGGCAAAAAGATAGAAATATAGAAAGATATAATGATAGAAAGAAAGATAGATAGATAGATAGATAAACATATAGATAGACAGATAGATTAGAAAGATATATTGAAAGATAGATTGGCAAATAGATAGTTAGATAGATTGACACATAGATAGACATATAGATAGATAGATTAATAGATTAATAGATAGATATATAGTAATATGGAAATATAGACAGATAGAAAAATAGATAGTTATATATTTCGATAGATAGATAGATAGATAGATTGATTGACATATAGATAGTCAGATAGACAAATAGACAGATAGTAATATGAAAATATAGACACATAGATAAATAGATAGGTATATAGATAAATAGATAGATTGATTGATAAACAAATAGATAATCAGATAGACAAATAGACAGATAGACAGAAAGATAGATAGATAGATAGACATACATATAGATAGATAGATATGCAGGTAGGTAGATAGATAGATAGATAGAAAGATTGATATATAGATAGATAGCCATAAACATAGACATATAGATAGAAAGATTAATAGACATAATAATAGATAGATTTATAGATAGATTAATATACAGATTGATAGACCGCTTGATAAACATATTGATAGATTGATTGATAGGCTGGATGTAAGACTGATTGAAAGACTAATAGATAGATAGATAGAGAGTCAAATTGATAAAAAGGTAGATAAACAGATAATATAAAGAGATAAATAGACAGATTATTAGTCAGATAGATAGATAGATTGATTGATTGAGAGATAGATATAAAAATAAATAGGTAGATAATATAATCGATAGATAGATATATAGTCATATAGATAGACATATATATATATATATATATATATATATATATATATATATAAAGATAAATAGATAGATAGATAAATATAGTGATAGATAGACTGAAAGATAGACAAACAGATAGGAAGACAGATAGATAGATAGAAAGATAGATAAAAAGATTATTAGCAAGAAAGATAGATATATAGCTAGATAATATATATATATATATATATATATATATATATATATATATATATATATATATATATATAGAAACATAGATTTCCAAATCGATAGGCAAATTTATAAATAGATTAAAATTATATAGGCAAATAGATAGTCAGATTGATAATTAGATTGAAAGATAGATTGAGAGATAGATTTATCACCAATTTGATAGCCAAAGTGATACTTAGATTGATAGAAAATTGGTAGATAGATTGTTAGACATATTTATATACAAAAATTTATATATATAGATAGTCATTTATATAAATAGATAGATAGATAGGTAGGTAGGCATTAAATAGATAGATAGATAGACACAAAGATTGATAGTAAGATAAATCGAAAAATAAATCGATAGATAGATAGACAGAAAAATAAACCAATAAATAAATATATAATTAGATATATTAACACATTGATAGATATATAGATAGATAGATTTATTGATAAAAAGATATATAGATAGACAAGATAAAGATAGACAGATAGACAGATAGATAGCCAGACAAAAAGACAAATAGATAGATAGACAAATTGACAGACATATAAAAAAGAAAAATAAATATACAAATAAACCAATAGATAAATAAACATATAGATAGATAGATATACAAACAAAAAGTCAAATATATAGACAGACAGATAGAAAGAAAGATATATAGACAATTTAAAAAACATATAGACATATAGATAGATAGAAAAATCTAAAGAAATACAAATGGATAGTAAGTTAGACAGATAGATTGATTAGTAGATTGACAAAAGATAGATATATAAATATTTATATAGACAAATAGATAGACAAATAGATAAATAAATAGATAGATAGACAGATAAATAAATAGATAGACAAATAGTTATACAAATAGATAGATAGATAGATAGATAAATCGATAGATAGATTGATTGATTGATAGATTGATAAACAGGTAGATAGACATATAGATGGATTGATACACAAACAGATAGATAGAAAGATAGATAGACAGACAGACAGACAGATAGATAGATAGATAGATAGATAGATAGATAGATATACATACATATAAAGAAACAGATATATAGATAGATAGACAAACAGATAGATAAACAGATAGAAAGACATTTATATATATAGATATACATATAGATAGATAAATAGATAGACATATATACATACAAATAGATATATAGGTAGATATACAAAGCGATATATAGAGATATAGATAGATAGATAGACTGATAGATAGTTAGACAAATAGATTGACAGATACATATGTAGATAGATTGACAGACTGATAGACAGACAGATTGAATTATAGACATTCAAATAGATAGTCATATAAACAAATAGATTGACAAATAGATAGTTAGATATATAGATATAGAGATAGATATACTATTAGATAGAAAGATAGACTGATATATAGACAGATAAATAGATATATAGATAGTTTGAAACATAGATTGATAGAAAGATAATAAATAGATAGACATCCTGATACATAAATAGATAGATAGAAAGATAAATACATAAATAGGTAGATAGACAAATAGATAGAATCTCAACAAGAAAAATTCATTTTAGCTAGAGAATTTTTGCTAGGGATCAATCCCTGGTTAAATTACAATGGATTAGTTAGGGAAAAGCAAGGGATTAATGTTTTTTTAGAAAACAAAATAGCAAGGGATTAGCGACAGTTTAGCGACAAAAATTGTTCATAAATTCCATAAAAAAAGCGGGGGATTTAGCTACGGATTAACGACTGAAAAGAATTTCATATAATCGTTCAATAAAAGTAGGGGTTTTAGAGACGGAATTAGCAATGGATTGATGATGGAAAATTTTCGTAAATTCTGCTCAAGAAAAGCGGGGAATTTACAAATGGATTAGTGACGAAATATCCCTTGCTAATACTATCATTTATTTAGCGAGGGATTTAGCGAGGGATTTCCCTCGCTAATATAAGTCATTATTTCGCGATGGATTTAAGAAGATATTTTTCTTCGCTAATACAAGCAATTATTTAGCGACGGATTTAGTGAGGGATTTTCCCATACTAATAATATTTATCATTTAGCGATGGATTTAGAGACGGAATTTCCTATGCTAATAAAATCCATTATTTAGTGATGGATTTAGCGACGGAATTTCCCTTACTAATAAAATCGATGATTTATCGACGGATTTAGCGATAGAATTTTCCTTGCTAATAAAATCTATTATTTAGTGATGGATTTAGTGGCAGAATTTTCCTTGCTAATAAAATTCACGATTTAGTGATAGATTTAGCCACGAAATATTTCGTGCTAATTGAATCTATGATTTAGTGATGGAATTAGCAATGAAACTTTCTTTGCTAATAGAAACTATGATTTAGCGACGGATTTAGCGATGGATTTTCTCGAGCTAGTAAAATATGTAATATAGCAACGAATTTTCCCTACCTTATAAAATCTATAATTTAGCTACGGATTTAGCAACGGCATTTCTCTAACCAATTTTATTTATATAATTTTTCTATTTTTTATTAGTTTTAATATTTTATTTAATTTTGATTATTAAATGTATGTTAATGGTCTATAGATGAGCAATCCTTGAAACATACATTCTCCTCGTAAAATCATAAAAAATTATATTATAAATAAATAATTTATAAAAATATCTAAATACAAAAAAAATTATATATATTAATAAGTACTAAATTAACTATTTTTATGATGTATTAATTTTTTATAAAATTGTACAAAAAATTTTTCTAAAATTTTAAAATAAAAAACTTAAAAATTTGTATTAAAGTAACATTAAATATTAAATTCAATAAGTATAATAATTTTTTTCTTTATTTTAAAAATTAAATTAACATATATTAAAATTTCTATTAATATAAATATAAATTAATTCATTGTATAATAAAATATAAAATATTTTATAAATTATCTAAATTGACGATTAAACTAGTAAAAATTAAAATTATTATAAGGAAAAAAAATTTATTATTATAGAAAACTTTTAAATAAATAAATAATACAATATTTGAAAATCTTGAAATATAATATAAATATAATTTTTTTAATAAAGTTAAAAGAAAATAAATTAATTTTTATAAATAAATACAAAGATGTTTGCTCTTAATAAAATTGATACGAATTAAACAATTGAGTAATATTTTTACTATTAGCTTGTAACATTAATTTTTTATTAAAATAATAAATATGGCTTAAACATTTTTTAACGATAAAATATAAATATTTATATATTTTTTAACATTAATAGTATTTTATAATTCTTAGGCAAGTGACTAGAAGGCAAATCATCTTTTCATTTATGTCTTATTATATGTAGTTTGTTAATTTTGTACCTATTTAATTTTCTTTTATAAGGGTAATCATATTTTTTATTGTTTATATTTTTATGTTATATTATTATAATAAAAAATTTTAAGGTGTTTATTTTTCATTTGTACCTTGCAACATGCACATTAATTTTGTTCGAAAAATTTTTTATAGTGAATACAATTAATTAGTCTTTTTGATTATATATATATATATATATATATATTATTTATTTAATGTTATAATAATTAAAAATATAAAAAAATTGATTATCTTTTTCGACACCGATTATCTCCTTCGACACTGACACTTAAGTGACACGAACCTCTGTAGAAGGCCATCCATTCCTCGACACCGATGCCTCAACAAATATTCGATTTCGAGGTTTTATTTTTTATTTTTATTTGATTTGAGGTATGTTTTATACATTTATTCTTCATCGATTAACTTGATTAAGCTTAAGTTTTAATGTTATCGAAATTCTTCTCCTTTATTCACCATGGTGTTTTTGGATTGTGTATATATACTTAATCATATACATACATCATGCATTTGTGATATAATGCATTGTCATTGTGTGGATTTTGATGGTGCATAGTAGGCATGCTGGATTAAAAAATTTTTCAATATAAATAACTACATACTGTATAAAAAAATAGTATACATAAATATAAGTTTGTTTTAAATAAGTGTGTTCAAACATAACTATATATATATATATATATATATATATATATATATAACTATTAAAAAGTATACATAAACTATTTAAACATAATTATATCTATAATTTTTTATTACTATAGATGTGAAATGAAAAAATGGTTATGCATTGTTTGGGCATGTTGGTATTAAGTGGGTGAACTTCTTTATCATGGTTTGTGTGATTTTGATACTATAGTTTGCCGATATCTTTTTTTGTTATGGTTGTAAATATGTCTATTTCAAACTTCATTTATTCGTGGCCCATTGCTAATATTTTTGTTAACGGGTGTTCTTGAGTGAGGAGCACGAAAAAAAATGCATATGTTCTTGATTTATTATCTATATTGCATGAAGAGCACAAAAAGATGGTTCTAATAATTATTGTAAAAAATAAATTTTTTAGAATAATTATTCAAAAATAAATAGTTTTAATCTGTATTTTGCTATTTTATGAATGATAAAATGAGAGTGTGTGTATGATCATAGTTTGTTTTAGTTATGGTAAGTTTTTTAGCACTTACCATAAATAACACAAATATGATCATACACACACTCTCATTTTATCATTCATAAAATAGTAAAATACAGATTAAAATTATTTGTTTTTTGTTGTATAAGTTTTTTGCTGTGTTCGTTTATTTTATGGTAGTGTGTATATGTGTTTAAAAATTTTTGCATTATTAAAATTACTATGTGCTATTCATTTAACATCATTTTTGAAAAATCCAGAAAAGCCATTTTGGTTAATCTATTCATAATTTTTGTAGTGTGTGTGTGCATGCGTGTGTGTGTAATAAAAATAATGTGAATATATATATATATATATATATATTCTATTTATTAATTCAACTCTATTAAGTATAGTTTGGGAAAATGAAAAATAATGTTGTGATTTAATTCAAAATTATCATATTTAATTAATTGGTTTGATATTTGAGCTATTATATTTTTCAAATTGGTTAGAAACCCATTGATGGTTATCTTTTGATAATCTTTTGAGATTGGAAGGCATATCAATTGAATATTCATGTCTTTGCTTTCTCTATTGATTTGTTGTTGTTAGGTAACCAAACATTTTGATTGATTAATTTTGTCATAGAAAAAATATTCTCATTAAAGGAGACCATAGTTAGTCTTTCAAGACCTTAGTTTCTTTGATGGAGATGATTTGTAGAACATATATTACCAATCTCAAGACCATTTACCTTGTATAAAAATGTATATTGATGTTGTATCATGGTTGATGTGTGAGATACATATATCACTATGCTCTATCAAATCAAGGAAGTTGTCAACAATAGCAAATCAACTACTCAAACATATGCTCTAATAAATGGATTCCTATATGTTGTAAGATGATACTCATCTATTATTAATCTTGCACAATTGGTAATTATGCTACCCTTTATTCTCTATTTTCAATTAGATACTCATCTATTAGTAAGCTTTCTTAATTAAACTATAATCTATATTTTTATCTTTGATTAATTAGAAAGTATAATGGCATATACTATAGACCATGTTAAAGATAAAGCATAGAGAAATATAATCTCATCTATAAATGAGCATTCTCATTTGAAAGTAGATACTCATTTGTGGTAGTAACAATACAAGAAGAAGAAGTAGAAAAAAATGAATAAGAAGTAGTAAGAGAAGGAGAAAAAGTTTAAGATGATGAAAAAATTAGAGTAGCCTTATAGCTCTTAAGTAACAATTACATGCATTACAAGAAATCCTAATCATTCTAATCTTCAAATAGAAAAAAATATTAGGCTTGCATCTCTTAAATTACAAAACAAAATAACAAAAACAATTTAATATTATGCATTGATACCACTAAAAGGTAGGAATATTGCTCTGAGAAGTATTTTCTTAAATTAGTTCAAAATTAAAATTTTATTAAATAGATTTTCTTGATAATGAAAGTACTATTCTTTATAATTTGTTGCATCCAAAAATAGCACTAACTTTTATCTAACTTTGCAAAAAAAAAAGGAATTCCTCCACAAAACTAATAATAATAATAATACTTAATATTTTCATCCTTAATTTACACACACACACACACATATATATATATATATATAATGGATAATTATGTTATGGAATCCAAAAAAAAATATCTAGTACCTATATTCGGATACTCATAATTATCCCAATATAATTAAAAAAACATTATGCATAAACTTTTTTCAGCTTACTCAGTATGAAAAAATGAGTTATTGCATATGTTAATGCATACAGAGTATTTATGAACTCCATATGCATATGTTTTTGTTTACGAAATAATGAGTTTCTACATAAACTCATATGCATACTTGAGTATATGCATTCCGTATGAAAAAAGGAAGGTAATTATCAGTATAGGAATTTGGAAGACCCAAATCATAAATATTTTGGATTTGGGTCCCCAAATGTTATATTAAAATTAAAAATTGTAAAAAATATAATTATTTTCATGTTGGCCCCTTAACATTTTTTCCTATAATATTATAACTTTTATCCACTTTTGTTGCACCGAAATGCATCGGCTTTGTTTATCTCATATAAGTTTTTAAAAAATTTAAATCTAAAATAATAATTTCAGAAATTAAAAATCAATTTTTGATTCTCAATGAGTTTACCAAAATATACTTCTACAAAGAAAAATGATAGGTTAAAACCCAGGGCTCACACCATTTAATGATGCCACCAACCATCTAACTAGTAACTTTTTAGAAATCTTGGATTCAAAAATCTTTATCATTATAACGCAAGTCGGATTTGATTAATTTAAGTGGGTAGAATTATAAGTATTTGTGTAACTATAAATATACCCACAATTAACTATATTTATATTTACATGTATAATAACATACAATATAATATTTAACTATATGTGTATAATTATGTTTAAATATTTGTATAACTATATATAAATATTTGTATAATTATATAACACTCTACAACATTAAATATAACTATATTTATAACTACTTATACATATATGTAAATCTATATAGGTATTGATAACTTTATATATTTGAGTATAACTATTTGTATGAATATATTTATATATAACTATATGTTTAAATATATAAAAATATTAATAGCTATATATACTATATGTATAATAACATATAACTATAAATAATTCTATCGTACTATATGTATAACTATAAAAACTTTATACATAACTATATATAAATATATAATTAACAACATGTATTTAATATACATTTTTATATATTAGTATAAAAAATGTATTTTAGCATTTCATACCTATGTATAACTATATGTATAAATATATGAAATTATATGAAAAAATATATATACATACATTTATAAATATAACTTTAACTATACATGTAACTATATGTATAACCACATGTAACTATATTAATATTATATGTATAAAAACATACAACATAATGTTTAACTAAATGTTTATGCCTATATATAAATATTTGTATAACTATAAAAACTCTATATAAATAAATTAAACTTTATTTTTAATTATGTAAACATATATGTATACATATATGTAAATCTATATAATTGTTTATAACTTTGTATACATTTATTTATATTTACTTATAACTACTTGTATGCATATATCTATATATAATTAAATGTTAAACTAAATGTAACTATTTATAACTACATTTACTATGTGTATCTTAACAGATAATTATATAAGGGATAATACTATTTTGTTGCACCAACTTGAAATAAAACGACTAAAGATATAATATCAACAATATGTAAGCACAGAGCATGAGAGTGTCCGTTGATCAGGCTCATATATGGTATAATACAAATAAGGGTTGTACTCTTACCTAATCATAGCCCTTGGGCCTCAGGCTCAAATATGAACATATGTATAACAAAAAATGTAATATTTGATAAGTTGTACTGAAGAACTTATATTTTCTTTTATATAATTTTTCATTCTAACACTACACTCTCTATGTGTGTCTCTCTCCCTCTATACTTCTATCTATCTTTCTCTTCCTCTTTCTCTTTATGTGTCACACTATCTCTTATGTTATTTTTTTCTGGCTCTTATTTCTTATTTGTTCTCTTTCTCTCCACCCCCCCTCTCTCTCCCTCTCTTTCTCCCTCTCTCCCCCCTCTCCTTTTGGCCTTTTCTCTCCCACTCTCTCTCCCTCCTTTTCTCTCTCTCTCTCTCTCTTCCTCCATCTCCAGATTTCTCTACCCCTCTCTCTCCCCACCTTATCTCTCTCTCTCTCTATCTCTCCCTCTCCTCCTTCAAACATTAAATGTATTTTTTTGCTTTCATTTATTGTGCATTATTGTACTTTGCACCCTTTATTTAGTATAACTGTGATACTTTTAATCTTTATCGTGCTAAAAATTATGTTATTTATTAATGTAGATTATGCAAATGGCTTGCCTCTATATTCACGATATTTAAATTTTTAATATTCATCTGTAAGTAATGTTATTTTATTCTTTGTATATTTTGAAGTAATAAAATGTTTTATTTATATTAATGATATGAGCATTATTTTATGTAAATAAAATAGGGCAAATGAGCTCAGATCATCAGTGGATGTACAAAAGGGTTATTAATGGATTTTGAATAAAGATTTTTGATTGGGCTTGAAACTTTTATCAATTTTGCATGTAGTCAATCGAGATTGAAGGATGGAGAAAAAATTAAGTATCATGTAATCATTGAAAGTGTCAGAATATCCCTTTCATTATCCAAACACTATAAGATATCATTTGGCAAAATATGGCTTTGCACCAAATCATTTTGTTTGGATTTATCATGGAGAAGGTACAAAGGCTCTGAACATTGACCAAAATGAGGGTATTGAATCATTTTCTTGTCATGAAAAATCATCAAACATATACCATAGATGATCATGGAAGCTACTGGTCCTAACTTCAATATTAATTACATGGATGAACAACCTAATCCTGAAGATTAGAAATTTTATGAAATGCTTAAAGCTGTAGATAAAGAGTTGTGGCTTGGTTGTAAAACACATTGCAATTGTCACTTATGGGTCGACAAATGAGCATTAAGTCAGAAAATCATATGTCTGAGAAATTATTTGATCAGGTGATAGAACTGATGAAAGAGATTGTTCCGGATAATAATTTGATCACTAACAACATTTACAACACTAAGAAGTTACTACGAGGAAGGTGGTCTACCAGTAGAAAAAATTGATTGTGTTTAAATGGATGCATGTTATAATGGGACGATGAGAGTGATTTAATTAGCTATAAGTTTTGTGGCCATCCTCGATTTAGGAAAGCACCTCGTGCTTTAGAAACACAAAAAAATTAAACATTGTCTTTAATAAGATCTATTATTTTCCAATAATTCCTCGATTACATAGACTATATGCATCAAATGCTACAACAAATGATATTAGGTGGCATTCCGAGCATGAGGTTGAAGAAGGGATAATGTGTCATCCATTAGATTCACCTACTTGGAAGCATTTTAATTATATACATCAAGATTTTGCAGCAAAAAGTCAAAATGTGAGATTGGGGTCTCTACACTGATGGATTTCGGCCATTTAGGCAATCTGGACAACAGTATTCAACATGGCCAATAGTGATGTCTTATAACTTGCATCCATGGTTGTGTATGAAGGAGCAATATAT
>JAREIK010016819.1:0-23759 GCA_029783825.1 Sapria himalayana
TTTTTTATTTATGATCAAATTGCAAGTGTTGAGAACACATTTAGGGGAGAGAGGAAAGAAAGATCAGTCAATGGTAAGGTTTATTTTTTCTTTTTGGAGGGAGCATCAAAGATGTTGGGGGGTCCAGATCCAAAGTAGCCAAATTTGGAGAGAATTTAGGGAATTTCATTTCCATTCTCCTCTTCTTCTTGATACTCTCTCTCTCCATCTGATCTTCAAGGACTAACTCATTGGTGAGTTCAATTTCTTGTTCAGGTCATCTTGTCTTGTCCCCAATGTGTTCATTGTTCTCTCCATCTCAGTCATGACTTCTAAAAATTTGGAGAGATTATTGTTAATCAAGTCCAAATTTTCTAGCCAGATTTTCTTGTATTTTTCATTTTCCTCCAGCTTTTATCTCTTTCTTCTATTTTCTTCTCAAAGTCCTTGAGCAGGACTTATATAGGAACTTGAATCCCTTGATCTGCTCCTTAGTCTTTGCTTCTTGATCTGCATCCCTGTTCTTTATGAGTTTGAGGAGTTGAGAATCGCGATCATACTGATTGTTATAGAATGATTCATGGCTTAGCTTTAACTTCTTCAGTAGGTCTTGATCTCTTTCTTCCATTTCCTTTTTAAATTTCTCCTCTTGCTGCTCCAGGATCTTTTTCATCTGCTCCTCTTTTCTGCTCATCACTTTTCCCATTGTTGATCTCTCTTTCATCTCAGCTTCATGTATTCTTCTCTTTTGTTCATCTCTTCTTCCCAATTTTGATCCCTTCTCTTCAATTCTTTTTCATAAACCTCTTCTCTGAACTTTTGCTGGAGGTTCCATTTCTCTTCTCTTTCTTCCATGCTCTTCTGAATTGAACTGAGCATTTCCATTATTGAGTATTCCCCTGGGCTCCCCTGGAGCTTTCACCAGGCCCTCTGAATTCTCTGTTTCTGAAAGGGGGAGAGCTGGCCAGTGGGGATGAGAAGTCTAGAGGGCTTCCATCATCTTGCTCTGTCCTGTAAACATGAAAGTATTATCTTCTGGAGGTTCCTCTGGGTTTTCTTTTCTTGTTCAGCAACCCGAAGAGTGTCATCTTTCTGTCTTGCAGGCTCAGCCTCTCCTCTTGCTGTTTCTATATTACCCCTTTTTCTTCTGATGCCTTGGCCCCTTGCTTACCCCTGTCATTGTTAGTGGTGAAGCCTTGGGAACTCTTCTTCTTCTGCCCAGGTTCCCTTCACCCAGCCTTCAAACAAAGCCTTAGTGATGGTTGTTGGGTGAGGGATCAACCATCTTTTGTTTCCCTCATGGTATCTCATTATTGAATTTTCAATCACCTGCTCCTGCGTTGAGCTTGTACCCTTTTCAGATGGCATAAAGGATGATGGCTTTCTGTTCCTTACTGTGCTACATGCTTGGTTGGACCATAACAGAGGCCAGGAAATAAAACCATACCTTAGCCTCCTCTGTAAGGTCTCCCCTGTGATTGTCTTTGGTGCTCCGTTTCCTTGATCCCATTGCACTTTACCGTCTTCAATTTCCTGACGATCTTCTCACGTTCGGGTTGCTAACAGCTTCTTTAAATTTGGAGCCATGGCCTCTGCCCTGCCATGCCGTACACCTAGTTAATGGACCCATTATTCTCCATATGGCACCCAAACTCCTCTGACATATACAGATTTGTCCTTTCTTCCTACCAAGTGGAGTAGAATTCTCGGACCACTGCTGCATATCTAGGCTTTGGTGCTTGCAGAAATTTCCCCACCCTCTTATTCTATCATTTCCTTGAAAGGGGAAATAGGTTGCTGAATCCTCTTCTCCAACAAACCCCCTTAATCAGCATAATACTTCTGCATGTTGGAAAAGCCTCCTCTGATTACAAACGCATCTTCTTCTTCTTCTACCACCTTGTCTTTCCCCCTTGTATGCTGTTGCCTGGAAACTGTTGATGCTTAAGGTGTTTCCGATGGTATGTTCTCCATGGTAGGTTCCTGACGAACTTCCTCTGCTGGTTGCATATACTCTTCCATGATTTCATTCAGGTTTGGGACGAGGGTAGAAGGGTCAGCCATTTGCTAGTTAGGAAGGGTTTTAGGAAGGGATTTTTGGTCTAGGGTTTTCAAAATCAAGAAACCAAAGGAGAACGGAGATGAAGAGTTGTAGTTGCTTTAGAGAATGGAATGGGAGTGGAAGGATTTTCCCAACAATTGCAATTCAATGATGATTGTGGGCTATTTATTATTTCATTTATTTCATGTCGCGACTTAAATTTCAGCCCGCCTTTATTTACTGTCATTACATTGAGGGTATTAAAAAGGTGAGTTGCTGGCACATTTTCTTTTATGTCGCGACATAACAAAGTTTGTCGCGACATAAAAAGGCTTTGAGAGAACACTATCAAGTCGCGACATTTAAAATTTCTACCCCTTTTTTAAATAACAAGCAATTTATGGATCAGAGGGGTTTTCGCGACCTGATATTTGATTTTGAAGTATATATCTCTGTCGCGACCTCAATGTTTTGTCGCGACATCACTAGTTGTCGCGACATAACCTCTTGGTCCGCGACCTGTGCTCTTAATTTAATGATCATAAATGTTTCCTTTTTTATTCATTTTTCAACCTTTTTCAACATCCATTCAAGCATTTCCAAGCAAACAATTCAACAAGCATTTCATTCATCCTTCACAGAATTTGTTTAGGGAGAAAGTACTCCCCTTTTCATGCCGTTCTCTTCTGCGAGTTGCTGGAGATGTCCTGGAGTTGTCATTTTCTCTCATTCCCTTGCATTTCGCACTCTGCAACATTTCTAGAAAGGATTTAATTAAACAAAAATTAACTTCTCAAGTACTAACTAATCATTATAAGAACTAAAGAAAACAAAATCAAGGTGAAAAAAATCAAAGTCTAAAATCAGAAACTAAAATCTCTATGGGTTGCCTCCCATCAGCTGCTCAGTTTTGAGTCCTTAGCTGGACTTGCTGTTTTGATTCTTTCTCCCTCTCAATGAACCAGCTGGAGCTCTTCCTTTCTTTCCTCCCTGCTTTGATAATGCTTCAAGTCTTTGTCCATTGACTTTAAATTCTTCCCAGCATTCAGTCTTTAATGTTACTGCTTCCAAATGTAGTGCTTGATACTACTGTGTATGGTCCACTCCATTTGGATTTTAACTTCCCTGGAAATAACTTCAATCTGGAGTTAAAAAGAAGAACCTGTTCTCCTGCTCTGAACTCTTTTCTCATAATCCTCTGATCATGCCATTTCTTTGTTTGTCCTTGTATATTCTAGCATTGTCGTAGGCTTCATTTCTCAGTTCTTCCAGTTCATTCAGTTGGAGCAGTCTCTCTTCCTTTGCAGTTTTAAAATCAAAGTTCAGCTTCTTGATGGCCCACATAGCTTTGTATTCCAGTTCAAGAGGTAGATGACATGGTTTGCCAAAGACAACTCTGTATGGGGACATTCCAATGGGAGTTTTGAATGCAGTCCTGTAAGCCCAAAGTGCATCATCAAGTTTGGAAGACCAATCCTTCCTGCTTGAACTTACAGTCTTTTCCAGGATTCTTTAATCTCCCTGTTGGAAATCTCTGCCTGTCCATTGGTCTGGGGATGATAAGCTAGACTCCTTATATGCTTGATCCCATACCTGCTCATGAGTTTTGCAAATATTTTGTTTGCAAAATGGCTTCCCCCATCACTAATGATAGTTCTGGGTGTTCCAAATCTGCTCAAAATATTCTTTTGTAAGAAACTCACAACTGTATTAGCATCATTCCTTGGACAAGCCACTGCTTCCACCCATTTGGAAACATAATCCACTGCCAGCAGTATATACAGGTTTCCAAATGATGGTGGGAATGGTCCCATAAAATCTATTCCCCATACATAAAAAATTTGCACCACCATTATGCCTTTTAGGGGCATTTCATTTCTGCTGCTGATATTTCCAATCTTTTGGCATCTATCACACAATTTGACCCATTCAGCACAATCTCTGAAGATAGTGGGCCAATAAAATCCAGATTGGAGTATCTTGTGAGCTGTTCTTTCTCCAGAAAAATGCCCCCCATATGGTGATGCATGGCATTCATTCAAGATTTTACATTGTTCACTCTCTGGCACACATCTTCTGATAATCATGTCAGCACCTCTTTTAAATAGCAGTGGGTCATCCCAGATGTAGTACCTGCTGTCAGTCCTGAGCTTTCTTTTCTGTTGGTAGCTGAATTCCTGAGGAACTACTCCACAAGCTAGGTAATTCACAATATCAGCATACCATGGAAGTTGGAATGACACCTTAAACAGCTGTTCATCTGGGAAGTTCTCTGTTAATTCTGCCTCCTCCTTTTCTGTTTCATTCCTTTCTACTCTGGACAAGTGATCAGCTATCACATTGTCACACCCCTTTTTATCTTTAATTTCCAGATCAAACTCTTGCAGTAGCAGCACCCACCTTATCAGTCTTGGCTTAGCTTCCTTTTTTGACATCAGATATTTGATGGCTGCATGGTCTGTGTGAACTATAACATGGGATCCCAAAATGTATGGCCTGAATTTCTCACAAGCAAACACTATGGCTAGCATCTCCTTTTCAGTTGTGGAATAGTTTTCTTGTGCTTCATTGAAGGTTCTGCTAGCATAGTATATGGCTCTGAATATTTTCTCTTTTCTTTGCCCCAATACAGCCCCCATTGCGAAATCACTGGCATCACACATTATTTCGAATCCCTGATCCCATTCTGGTGCAGCCATGATAGGTGCTTGAACCAATCTGATCTTGATTTCTTCAAAGGCAGCCTTACAGGAATCATCAAAATTAAACTTTGTGTCCTTCTCCAGTAATCTGCATAGTGGTCTGGTTATTTTGAGAAGTCTTTGATGAATCTCCTATAAAATCCAGCATGCCCCAAGAAACTCCTTATCCCCTTTACTGTTGTGGGAGGTGCAAGGGTTTTGATAATGGAAATCTTGGATTGGTCCACTTCTAGCCCTGTAGCAGAAATTTTATGACCAAGAACAATACCTTCTGTTACCATGAAATGGCATTTTTCCCAATTTAGTGCTAGCTGTTTGTCCTTGCATCTTTGAAGTACTGTTTCCAGGTTGTTCAGACATTGTTCGAAACTGGACCCATACACTGTGAAGTCATCCATAAAAATTTCCATGACTTCCTCAATCAAATCTGAGAACATTGACATCATACATCGCTGGAAAGTAGCAGGAGCATTGCACAGCCCAAATGGCATCCTTCTGAAGGCAAAGGTACCATAGGGGCATGTGAATGTGGTCTTTTCTTGGTCCTCAGGTGCAATTGCAATCTGGTTGTAGCCTGAATACCCGTCCAAGAAACAAAAATGAGGGTGTCCTGCTAATCTGTCCAACATCTGATCAATGAAGGGCAAAGGGAAATGATCTTTCCTGGTTGCTGTGTTCAGCTTCCTGTAATCAATGCATACTCTCCATCCTGTCACTGTTCTTGTTGGAATTAATTCATTTCTTTCATTGCGGATCACAGTAAATCCACCCTTCTTTGGAACCACATGGACTGGGCTAACCCAAGGACTGTCTGAAATTGCATAGATAAAACCAGCATTTAACCATTTGAGCACCTCCTTCCTGACTACTTCTTTCATTACTGGATTCAGTCTCCTTTGATGTTCAACAGTTGGCTTTGCATTTTCTTCCAGCAGTATTTTGTGCATGCATATTGATGGACTGATACCTTTTAACTCTTCAATAGACCAAGCTATAGACTCCTTATGATTCCTTAAAATTTCCAGCAACCTCTGTTCCTCAGCATCACTGAGTCTAGCAGAAATTATTACTGGTTTACTCTTTGGCAGCTCCAGGTAAGCATACTTTAAATGACTTGGCAACTCCTTTAAAACTAGCCCTTCTTCACTGGTTTCTTGATGAAATTCCTTTTCTTCATTTTTGTCTCCTTTTTTTCATCCCATTTTGTTCAAGACTCATCACTTTTTCAGTAGAATGTAAACTGATGTGCAGAAAATCTGAATCAAAACCTTCAAGATACTGGAAATTCATCTCTTTTTCATTGATTGAAAGTTGGGCATTACAATCATAGTAAAAATCAGAGTTGTTGACATATACATCTTCTATTGACTTGATATCTTCCCTTTCTATGTCTAAATTCCTCAAACTTCTGATTAAATTGAAGTCAGCTGCCTCTTCTCCAACTCTGAGAGTGAGAATTCCCTTCTGCATATCGATTAGAGCTGCTCCAGTTGCAAGGAATGGCCTTCCCAGCAGCAGAGGGACTTGTGAATCTTCCTCCATATCCAGTATGATGAAGTCAACTGGAAAAATAAATTTTCCCACCTTTACCAGCACATCTTCTATGATTCCTTCAGGTTTTGCCAGGGTTCTATCTGCCATTTGGAGGGTAACAGTAGTGGGAGTAAGCTCCCCCAAACTTAACTTCTTGGCAACAGAATAGGGCATTAAATTGATACTGGCACCTGAGTCACAGAGAGCTTTCTGAAACTCAAACTCTCCAATGGTGCAGGGAATGGTGAAGCTCCCTGGATCCTTCATCTTTTCTGGTAAGTCTCTCTTGATCACAGCACTGCAAGTTGCAGTCAAGTTCACAATTCCTTCTTCAGCAATCTTCCTCTTTTTGCTCAGTATGTCTTTCAAAAATTTTGCATAAAGTGGCATCTGAGTCACCACTTCTGTGAAAGGCATACTGATCTCCAGCTTCTGAAAGGTTTTCAAAAACCTTGCAAACTGTTCCTCTATCTTTGATTTCTGCAAGCCTCTGTGGAAATGGGACTGCAGGCAGATTGTTCTGGGTTTTCTTCTTGCTTCCTTCTTCTCCTGACAGTTGTTCCTTCTTTCTTTCCTTCTCCAGTGTTTCAGCATTGTCTGGGCCTTCCTCTCCCTGTTGCTTTCATCTTTTTCTGTCTTTTCCTCCAAGTCTTTCCCACTTCTGAGCTGCACAGCCATGCAGTCTTTCGGATTCTTCTTCGTGTCACTGGGAAAGGCATCTTTCATCTGGTTTTGCAGGTTTAGGGCCAGTTGCCCTATTTGTGTCTCCAGGTTCTTGAGGGAGGCATTAGTGGTCTTCTGAAAAATTTGAGAATTGGTATTTGAGGCTTCCAATTCTGCAAACTTTTGTTCATGGAGGTTTAACAGCTTCTTGTTGTCCCCCATGAATTGCAGCATTTGATCTTCAAATGGTTGAGCCCTCCTCTGACTCTGGTACTCGTTTCTATTTTCACCTCCTTGCTGCTGCTGCAGGAACCTTGGTGGTTGCTGATATCCCTGTTGAGGATTCTGTCCATGCCTTGGGCCTTGTGAGGCCCCTCCACCATATGAAAAATTTTCATGGTTCCTCAGTGCTGGATGATAGTGTGCTGGCAGGTTAGGATTTGGTTTGAAGTGATAACTTCTTGGCTCCCCCAAGTACTTAACCTCCTCAGCATCATAAAACAGTTCTTCAGTGGGTACATCAGCACTTCCTCTCAATAGTTCCCTCTCGACTGCTCCTATTTCATGAGCAGTGTGCATCTTCCTCTCTTGCTTGTCCATTCTATGCATGATGGCATCTAACTTTGCCTCCATGGCTGTCATCTTGCTCAGCTCCATGACTCCTCTTCCTCTGCCAATTACTCTTGAAAACTCTGATGGAGCTTTCATATTGCATTTCGCCAGGTCCTCAATCAGATCTCTTGCCTCTTCAGCACTCTTACGTTTGAATGCTCCACAGCATGAAGCATCAATAATGCCCTTAGATGTATCATTCAAGGCATGATACACTATGTCCATCTGGGTCTTCAAGTCTATTCCATGCATCGGGCATCTTTTCAGCAACCTTTTGAATCTCTCCCATGCTACATAAAGGCTCTCATCTTCCCCCTGCTGGAACACAATTATCTCCCTCCTTCTCTCTGAGGTGAGTGATGGGGGGAAGAATCTACCCAAGTAGGCTTCTACAAGCTCCTCCCAAGTATCAACAGAACCATATGGTAGAGATTCATACCATGTGGCTGCTGTATCTCTTAGAGAAAATGGGAATAAATGCAATTTTATGACCTCTGGTCTCACCCCATTCAACTTCACTGTGTTTGCCATCCTGAGAAACCTTCCCAGGTGCTCATTTGGGTCTTCTGTGGGATGACCAGTAAACTGTTGTTGCTGAACCATTGTAATCAGTGCTGGCTTCAGTTCAAAGTTATTTGCATCAACTGTAGGCTGTCTGATTGCAGAGTATTCATCCTGAATAATAGGTCTCCAAAAGTCCTCCATTGTATCAGTGATTGGAGGCCTTCTGGCTGCTGTTCTTTGTCCTTCAGTCTGGTCTTGCCTTTCATCTGCCATAGCTGAGTTTTCTGCCCTTTTCGTTTTTCTCAAGCTTCTGAGTGTTCTCTCTAATTCAGTATCTGCTGGAATCAGATCAGTGTTCTGTTTCCTATGCATTAAAGTTTTTCCTGAAATCAAAACATACTCACATTAATAGGATTAGTCAAGCCAACAAATATTTTCAATATGGCTTGTTAAAGGTTAGTGGCTAAAAATAACCACTGCTTGAAAAACTATTTTTGTTCTTTTTCTTTTAAATGTCCAAATTAGTATTTCCTTCTTTCGTCTGAATATTGATCTACTAAATTCTTTCGATCCCCGGCAACGGCGCCATAAAACTTGTTGGTGGACCAAAAGATATATACAAATTTATGACACCATTACCAAAGGACTATTGTCTAATCCCCAGCAATAATGCCATGAAACTTGTTTGTTATATTTCTTTGCAATTATACTCATTAAAATCGGTTTCCTTAAGATTAGATAAATTTCTTTCTGCTTTTGATCCAAGATCCTGCAAGTGCACAGGTCGAACAAGTAATAAAATGGATTTAAGTCCAGATATCGATCCCACAGAGATCTCAAGAATTATCAATCAACTACCCTGACTAATCAAATTTCACACTATTTGGACTTTAAAACGGCAATTGAAATCAGCTTAGAAGCCTTAAAATATACAAGTCTAAGATATGTGAATGAATAACAAATAAACTGAAATTTAAAAGAATAAAGAATAAAGAATAGTAATGAAAATAACTGGACTGATCCATTATCTTTTAAAGGAAACATTGAATACACTACTATTGTGAAAAATCAATTTCTGCAGAGTACTTTATAACTTTGCTTCATGAACCACAGATTTTAAATCAGTCCAGGGAATATGGTAGTGCAGCTAGATCTCTCCAAACTCCACTGTTCATCATCTAATTTTCCTGATTCTTTCGAAGACAGGGAATTAGATAACTACTTTTAATCTGTGTTGCCTTGTTCTGGATATTTTTCTTTTTCAATACTTAATACCCAGAACGTGGACTATAAACCATAGCTCCCAAGACATGGGTATAGCATGGGTTTACTCTTTACTGGTTTCTCCTCCTCTAAATTAGAATAGTTCATCCTTTCCTTGATTAGATCTCAGCTAACACGGGATTAGAATCACTGTTCGAATTGAGGTGAAATCTCTGCTTGTTTAATTGGATAATTCATTCAACTCATTCTTGATTTCAAGTGAGACGAGGATTTATCGAAATAAACTCACAAAGCTCATTAGATCTCCAATATTAGGTTAATATACCCTTGAGAAATTGTTCATCACTCTCAGGATTGCCTTCTCTGTGTCACTCAGAGGGCCTCCTGGAAATCAGAGTATGAAACAATGCTACAGCTGGTATAAGACACTGATATTGGAATCAATTACAGAAAACTCATAACCAGAAAGCAGATTTTCAAGCTGAAAGTTCAATAGCACCTGAATTTATTCTGCAGGAAAGATAAATTCTAACAACAGAGTTTGCTCAATGGAAGCTGGGTTTCTAAATTACTGAATTACACACTGCAGTGGTTATCTGATCAAAAATATCCACTGTAATAATGAAACTGGAGGTCCGAATTCCAGAATTGTCTGAACTTCAAACAACCAGATAGTAATTTGAAATGAAATGAATTCTGCATTCAGCTTCTGCTTTAACAAGCTAATCGTTCAGATCCAGAAATAAAAATAAAAATCTACTCTAATGCCCAACGACAAAATGAAACAAAACTAAAACAAAAATAAGAAAAGAAGAAAAATAACAAAAATGAGCCTTAGGCTACCCAGATCTTTCGTTCTGTGCCGCCCAGTGCTGCCTTTCCTCTTGCAGCAGCTGAGTATTTATAGGGTTTTGAAGTTGGGCCCTAATTTCGATGCACTTTTGGTGGATTGCAAACTGAACTGGCCCATTTTACTGTCTATGTCGCGACCTCAAATTCTTGTCGCGACATCAGTTTGTTCCAGTGTTTGTTGCAGCAGCTTTAGCCTGGTCGCGACATCCTCTCAGCTCCATATGACTTTTCTTATGTCGCGACCTCAATGCTTTGTCGCGACATCAACTAGCCCAATATTAGTTTCAGCAGCCTTAACTTGGTCTCTGACTGGAATTGTTCTCATGTCGCGACATCAATCTCTTGTCGCGACATCAATGGTCTCAGTACTTGTTTCAGCAGGCTAGATCTTGTCGCAGCTTGTCTCAGCTTCAAGGGCTCGTCTTATGTCGCGACATCAATCTTTTGTCGCGACATCATGTGTAGCAGTCTATGTTGCAGCATCCTTGACTTGTCTTTAATTGTTGTTACTTCCAGGCTCTTCTTTTGTCGCGACATCAATCTCTTGTCGCGACATTAATGGTCTCCTCATACATCACAAAAAATCCTGTCATGGTCTTTTCTGATGTCGCGACTTCAAATCTTTGTCGCGACATCAATAGTTTCATCATTTGTCACACCACCCTTCATCTTGTCGCAACCTGTCTTAGCTTCAAGGGCGCGTCTTGTGTCGCGACATTAATCCGTTGTCGCGACATCAGTTATGCCCGGGGTGTTGTCTATCCTGTCGCGACATCATCTTTCTCATCAGTCCTTCATTCTTCCCAGGGAAAGTGCATCTTCTTGTCGCGACCTATAAACAATGTCGCGACCTGGAGTGTTTCATGCAGTTTCTGATATCAACCTTAGGAACCAATCCTGGTTCACTGTTAATGTCGCGACCTCTTCTGAATGTCGCGACATCAGTGTGCAGTCTTCTTCCCAATCCTATGTCGCGACTTCCTTTCTCTGTCACGACATCAGTGTCCACTGCTAAGCTTTTAATCCTGTCGCGACCTCGTGATGTTGTCGCGACATCATGCCCTGTCTTCATCAGTTTTTAACTGCCTGACTTGGAATTCCTGTCGCGACCTGCTCAATTTGCCTTTGATTTCCCTTATGTCGCGACATCCTATCTTCCCTGTGCGAGCTCCAAACTGCAACATTCTTCCATTTTTATTCAACCAGTCATTCTCATTTCAGATCTGCCACTTTCTGCATCTCTCTACTGCAATATCTCCTTTCTTATAAATTCCCTGCTGAATAACAAATTGGTGAGTTTCTTCATATTTCTGCATATTAATCATTCTTTTTTTGATTAAAATCAAGCAGAAAAATGGACTAAAAATAGATGACTTTTAAGCTCATCAAACTCCCCCAAACTTGAAGTTTTGCTTGTCCTCAAGCAAAGAAAAGAAAGATTTGTTTGTCCTCAAACAAAAAGGACATTTTTCTGTTCTGTTTTGCAGTAGCCGCCAATTTAATTGAAAAACTAGAAATTGCATTCTTTTCTGTGTATTCAGCTTCAAGTCCAGATCAAGGTTAGTTTTTACTCTATCTAGCATACAAAACCAAATTGTTGAAATTGTTTTACAAACAGTATAGTTAATTGATTCTGCTGAAATGTAAGTTGGTTTTCTTTCTCATTTCCTTAGTGAGTCAATTAACCCTTAGAGGATGTTCACAGTTTTGATCTTTTCCTGATTTTCCAAATTCCATATGCTTGTTGTTCATATTGATCTCCACTAATGTAGGTAATTCCAACCTTCAAGATCAATCAGGTCCTTTGGGCTTGTAATGTTAGGCTTGGGTAATGGGTAGGATGGATGGGATTTTTTAGGTTAAGATTACCAATACTCTTTTTCCTTTCTTACTCACATACTGCCCTTTTTCTCCTTGCAATTTCTTTAATAAACTCCCCCGAACTTCATGTTTGGGATACCACCTTGATTTTCTTCTATTAAAACTGTATGCTCCCATTTCTCATTTGTAATTCAAACTGGGGGAATTTTCTTTCTCTGTCACCATTCAGGAATAGTGCAATGTTTTGTCTTTTTAGGCTTTCTAACACTCTTAGCGAACTTTGGGTTAGTAGCTCCCATACCAGATGGCATTAGGGTACTAGGTGTTGAAACACCCCTAAGAACTTAATTGTTCAAGAGAGTCAGGCCACAAGACAAAACCTATTCCCTTAAGCTTTCTTTTCTGTTGTATTTTCTGTTGTAGATCTTTTTCTCTTCATTCCCCTTTTCTGTATTTTCTCCTTGAGTTCCTCAAAAATATATACTCCCCCAAACTTTATTTCTTCCTCTCTCCTTGAATTCTTGGGTAATCACAGGTTCTTTACTGGAGGATTGATTCTTTAGGATGGGTTGGGGTTTCCATTGGCTTATTTTGAAAATAAGGCTTGTTTTGGCTCAATTTCTGGAACTAAGGTATATGCATTAGCATATAAATAGGGATGGCTAGAATGGCTCAAACTTTCCAAGGATGGCCTGCATCATTTCTTGTTAGTTGTATCACCTAGGATTTCGCCTTGATCAATAATCTAACAAGTTCTAGAATTTGGGTTGATTAACTGTGACTAACCCTGAGGATGTTCTTGACTCATATCAGTTGATGAGGATTTAAATGATGTTATATCCAACAGGTTCCTTGACTCACTGTTCATACCACAAACTCAAAACATGTTTTGTTCCTTCAATTGTATAACCATCCTTATCCTGGACTCATCAGCCAAATTCAAACTAATTTGCAATTTGTGCTTCAATTAAATTGCATGTCATTTGGCCCTTATTCTGCCTTTTATTTGTGTTTCAGCCCCCTTCTAATCTAATTACTTCAACTAGTTCAGATTATGATATATCAGCAATTTTCCTTCTTGAACTAGATCCTACTATTATTTTCCCAATAATGCAAGCAAAAATCAACACACAATATAATTACCAGCAATAACAAACAATTCATTTCTAAAATTTATTTTATTTTATTTTATTTATGATCAAATTGCAAGTGTTGAGAACAACATTTAGGGGAGAGAGGAAGAGAAAGATCAGTCAATGGTAAGGTTTATTTTTTCTTTTTGGAGGGAGCATCAAAGATGTTGGGGGGGTCCAGATCCAAAGTAGCCAAATTTGGAGAGAATTTAGGGAATTTCATTTCCATTCTCCTCTTCTTCTTGATACTCTCTCTCTCCATCTGATCTTCAAGGACTAACTCATTGGTGAGTTCAACTTTCTTGTTCAGGTCATCTTGTCTTGTCCCCAATGTGTTCATTGTTCTCTCCATCTCAGTCATGACTTCTAAAAATTTGGAGAGATTATTGTTAATCAAGTCCAAATTTTCTAGCCAGATTTTCTCTCTGTATTTTTCATTTTCCTCCAGCTTTTTATCTCTTTCTTCTATTTTCTTCTCAAAGTCCTTGAGCAGTGACTTATATAGGAACTTGAATCCCTTGATCTGCTCCTTAGTCTTTGCTTCTTGATCTGCATCCCTGTTCTTTATGAGTTTGAGGAGTTGAGAATCGCGATCATACTGATTGTTATAGAATGATTCATGGCTTAGCTTTAACTTCTTCAGTAGAGTCTTGATCTCTTTCTTCCATTTCCTTTTTAAATTTCTCCTCTTGCTGCTCCAGGATCTTTTTCATCTGCTCCTCTTTTCTGCTCATCACTTCTTCCCATTGTTGATCTCTTCTTTTCATCTCAGCTTCATGTATTTCTTCTCTTCTGTTCATCTCTTCTTCCCAATTTTGATCCCTTCTCTTCAATTCTTTTTCATAAACCTCTTCTCTGAACTTTTGCTGGAGGTTCCATTTCTCTTCTCTTTCTTCCATGCTCTTCTGAATTGAACTGAGCATTTCCATTATTGAGTTATTCCCCTGGGCTCCCTGGAGCTTTCACCAGGCCCTCTGAATTCTCTGTTTCTGAAAGGGGGAGAGCTGGCCAGTGGGGATGAGAAGTCTAGAGGGCTTCCATCATCTTGCTCTCTGTCCTCTGTAAACATGAAAGTATTATCTTCTGGAGGTTCCTCTGGGTTTTCTTCTTCTTGTTCAGCAACCCGAAGAGTGTCATCTTTCTGTCTTGCAGGCTCAGCCTCTCCTCTTGCTTCTGTTTCTATTATTACCCCCTTTTTCTTCTGATTCCTTGGCCCCTTGCTTACCCCTGTCAGTGTTAGTGGTGAAGCCTTGGGAACTTCTTCTTCTTCTGCCCAGGTTCCCTTCACCCCAGCCTTCAAACAAAGCCTAGTGATGGTTGTTGGGTGAGGGATCAAACCTCTTTTGTTTCCCTCATGGTATCTCATTATTGAATTTTCAATCACTGCTCCTGCGTTGAGCTTGTACCCTTTCAGTATGGCATAAAGGATGATGGCTTCCTGTTCCCTTACTGTGCATACATGCTTGGTTGGGACCATAACAGAGGCCAGGAAATAAAACCATACCTTAGCCTCCTCTGTAAGGTCTCCCCTGTTGATTGTCTTTGGTGCTCCTTTCCCTTGATCCCATTGCACTTTACCGTCTGTCAATTTCCTGACAATCTTCTCACGGTTCGGGTTTGCTAACAGCTTCTTAAATTTGGAGCCATGCCTCTGCCCTGCCATTCCGTACACCTCGTTAATGGCATTTGCTCCATATGGCACCCAAACTCCTCTGACATATACAGATTTGTCCTTTCTTCCTACCAAGTTGGAGTAGAATTCTCGGACCACTGCTGCATATCCAGGCTTTTGGTGCTTGCAGAAATTTCCCCACCCTCTTTGTTCTATCATTTCCTTGAAAGGGGAAATAGGGTTGCTGAATCCTCTTTCTCCAACAAACCCCTTATCAGCATAATACTTCTGCATGTTGGAACAAGCCTCCTCTGATACAAACACATCTTCTTCTTCTTCTACCACCTTGTCTTTCCCCTTGTATGCTTGTTGCCTGGAAACTGTTGATGCTTCAGGTGTTTCCGATGGTATGTTCTCCATGGTAGGTTCCTGACGAACTTCCTCTGCTGGTTGCATATACTCTTCCATGATTTCGTTCAGGTTTGGGACGAGGGTAGAAGGGTCAGCCATTTGCTAGTTAGGAAGGGTTTTAGGAAGGGATTTTGGTCTAGGGTTTTCAAAATCAAAGAAACCAGAGGAGAACGGAGATGAAGAGTTGTAGTTGCTTTAGAGAATGGAATGGGAGTGGAAGGATTTTCCCAACAATTGCAATTCAATGATGATTGTGGGCTGTTTATTATTTCATTTATTTCATGTCGCGATTTAAATTTCAGCCCACCTTTATTTACTGTCATTACATTGAGGGTATTAAAAAGGTGAGTTGCTGGCACATTTTCTTTTTCTGTCGCGACCTCAATATTTTATCGCGACATCACTAGTTGTCGCGACATAACCTCTTGGTCGCGACCTGTGCTCTTAATTTAATGATCAGAAAAGTTTTCCTTCTTTATTCATTTTGCAACCTTTTTCAACATCCATTCAAGCATTTCCAAGCAACAATTCAATAAGCATTTCATTCATCCTTCACAGAATTTGTTTAGGGAGAAAAGTACTCCCCTTTTTCATGTCGTTCTCTTCTGCAAGTTGCTGGAGATGTCCTGGAGTTGTCCTTTTCTCTCCTTCCCTTGCATTTCTGCATAAGCACTCTGCAACATTTCCAGAAAGGATTTAATTAAACAAAAATTAACTTCTCAAGTACTAACTAATCATTATAAGAACTAAAGAAAACAAAATCAAGGTGAATTATAAAAAAAAAATCAAAGTCTAAAATCAGAAACTAAAATCTCTATGGGATGCCTCCCATCAGCTGCTCAGTTTTGAGTCCTTAGCTGGACTTGCTGTTTTGATTCTTTCTCTCTCTTAATGAACCAGCTGGAGCTCTTCCTTTCTTTCCTCCCTGCTTTGATAATGCTTCAGTCTTTGTCCATTGACTTTAAATTCTTCCCCAGCATCAGTCTTTAATGTTACTGTTCCAAATGTAGTGCTTGACACTACTGTGTATGGTCCACTCCATTTGGATTTTAACTTCCCTGGAAATAACTTCAATCTGGAGTTAAAAAGAAGAACCTGTTCTCCTGCTCTGAACTCTTTTCTCAGAATCCTCTGATCATGCCATTTCTTTGTTTTGTCCTTGTATATTCTAGCATTGTCGTAGGCTTCATTTCTCAGTTCTTCCAGTTCATTCAGTTGGAGCAGTCTCTCTTCCTTTGCAGTTTTAAAATCAAAGTTCAGCTTCTTGATGGCCCACATAGCTTTGTATTCCAGTTCAAGAGGTAGATGACATGGTTTGCCAAAGACAACTCTGTATGGGGACATTCCAATGGGAGTTTTGAATGCAGTCCTGTAAGCCCAAAGTGCATCATCAAGTTTGGAAGACCAATCCTTCCTGCTTGAACTTACAGTCTTTTCCAGGATTCTTTTAATCTCCCTGTTGGAAATCTCTGCCTGTCCATTGGTCTGGGGATGATAAGCTAGACTCCTTATATGCTTGATCCCATACCTGCTCATGAGTTTTGCAAATATTTTGTTTGCAAAATGGCTTCCCCCATCACTAATGATAGTTCTGGGTGTTCCAAATCTGCTCAAAATATTCTTTTGTAAGAAACTCACAACTGTATTAGCATCATTCCTTGGACAAGCCACTGCTTCCACCCATTTGGAAACATAATCCACTGCCAGCAGTATATACAGGTTTCCAAATGATGGTGGGAATGGTCCCATAAAATCTATTCCCCATACATCAAAAATTTGCACCACCATTATGCCTTTTAGGGGCATTTCATTTCTGCTGCTGATATTTCCAATCTTTTGGCATCTATCACACAATTTGACCCATTCAGCACAATCTCTGAAGATAGTGGGCCAATAAAATCCAGATTGGAGTATCTTGTGAGCTGTTCTTTCTCCAGAAAAATGCCCCCCATATGGTGATGCATGGCATTCATTCAAGATTTTACATTGTTCACTCTCTGGCACACATCTTCTGATAATCATGTCAGCACCTCTTTTAAATAGCAGTGGGTCATCCCAGATGTAGTACCTGCTGTCAGTCCTGAGCTTTCTTTTCTGTTGGTAGCTGAATTCCTGAGGAACTACTCCACAAGCTAGGTAATTCACAATATCAGCATACCATGGAAGTTGGAATGACACCTTAAACAGCTGTTCATCTGGGAAGTTCTCTGTTAATTCTGCCTCCTCCTTTTCTGTTTCATTCCTTTCTACTCTGGACAAGTGATCAGCTATCACATTGTCACACCCCTTTTTATCTTTAATTTCCAGATCAAACTCTTGCAGTAGCAGCACCCACCTTATCAGTCTTGGCTTAGCTTCCTTTTTTGACATCAGATATTTGATGGCTGCATGGTCTGTGTGAACTATAACATGGGATCCCAAAATGTATGGCCTGAATTTCTCACAAGCAAACACTATGGCTAGCATCTCCTTTTCAGTTGTGGAATAGTTTTCTTGTGCTTCATTGAAGGTTCTGCTAGCATAGTATATGGCTCTGAATATTTTCTCTTTTCTTTGCCCCAATACAGCCCCCATTGCGAAATCACTGGCATCACACATTATTTCGAATCCCTGATCCCATTCTGGTGCAGCCATGATAGGTGCTTGAACCAATCTGATCTTGATTTCTTCAAAGGCAGCCTTACAGGAATCATCAAAATTAAACTTTGTGTCCTTCTCCAGTAATCTGCATAGTGGTCTGGTTATTTTTGAGAAGTCTTTGATGAATCTCCTATAAAATCCAGCATGCCCCAAGAAACTCCTTATCCCCTTTACTGTTGTGGGAGGTGCAAGGGTTTTGATAATGGAAATCTTGGATTGGTCCACTTCTAGCCCTGTAGCAGAAATTTTATGACCAAGAACAATACCTTCTGTTACCATGAAATGGCATTTTTCCCAATTTAGTGCTAGCTGTTTGTCCTTGCATCTTTGAAGTACTGTTTCCAGGTTGTTCAGACATTGTTCGAAACTGGACCCATACACTGTGAAGTCATCCATAAAAATTTCCATGACTTCCTCAATCAAATCTGAGAACATTGACATCATACATCGCTGGAAAGTAGCAGGAGCATTGCACAGCCCAAATGGCATCCTTCTGAAGGCAAAGGTACCATAGGGGCATGTGAATGTGGTCTTTTCTTGGTCCTCAGGTGCAATTGCAATCTGGTTGTAGCCTGAATACCCGTCCAAGAAACAAAAATGAGGGTGTCCTGCTAATCTGTCCAACATCTGATCAATGAAGGGCAAAGGGAAATGATCTTTCCTGGTTGCTGTGTTCAGCTTCCTGTAATCAATGCATACTCTCCATCCTGTCACTGTTCTTGTTGGAATTAATTCATTTCTTTCATTGCGGATCACAGTAAATCCACCCTTCTTTGGAACCACATGGACTGGGCTAACCCAAGGACTGTCTGAAATTGCATAGATAAAACCAGCATTTAACCATTTGAGCACCTCCTTCCTGACTACTTCTTTCATTACTGGATTCAGTCTCCTTTGATGTTCAACAGTTGGCTTTGCATTTTCTTCCAGCAGTATTTTGTGCATGCATATTGATGGACTGATACCTTTTAACTCTTCAATAGACCAAGCTATAGACTCCTTATGATTCCTTAAAATTTCCAGCAACCTCTGTTCCTCAGCATCACTGAGTCTAGCAGAAATTATTACTGGTTTACTCTTTGGCAGCTCCAGGTAAGCATACTTTAAATGACTTGGCAACTCCTTTAAAACTAGCCCTTCTTCACTGGTTTCTTGATGAAATTCCTTTTCTTCATTTTTGTCTCCTTTTTTCATCCCATTTTGTTCAAGACTCATCACTTTTTCAGTAGAATGTAAACTGATGTGCAGAAAATCTGAATCAAAACCTTCAAGATACTGGAAATTCATCTCTTTTTCATTGATTGAAAGTTGGGCATTACAATCATAGTAAAAATCAGAGTTGTTGACATATACATCTTCTATTGACTTGATATCTTCCCTTTCTATGTCTAAATTCCTCAAACTTCTGATTAAATTGAAGTCAGCTGCCTCTTCTCCAACTCTGAGAGTGAGAATTCCCTTCTGCATATCGATTAGAGCTGCTCCAGTTGCAAGGAATGGCCTTCCCAGCAGCAGAGGGACTTGTGAATCTTCCTCCATATCCAGTATGATGAAGTCAACAGGAAAAATAAATTTTCCCACCTTTACCAGCACATCTTCTATGATTCCTTCAGGTTTTGCCAGGGTTCTATCTGCCATTTGGAGGGTAACAGTAGTGGGAGTAAGCTCCCCCAAACTTAACTTCTTGGCAACAGAATAGGGCATTAAATTGATACTGGCACCTGAGTCACAGAGAGCTTTCTGAAACTCAAACTCTCCAATGGTGCAGGGAATGGTGAAGCTCCCTGGATCCTTCATCTTTTCTGGTAAGTCTCTCTTGATCACAGCACTGCAAGTTGCAGTCAAGTTCACAATTCCTTCTTCAGCAATCTTCCTCTTTTTGCTCAGTATGTCTTTCAAAATTTTGCATAAAGTGGCATCTGAGTCACCACTTCTGTGAAAGGCATACTGATCTCCAGCTTCTGAAAGGTTTTCAAAAACCTTGCAAACTGTTCCTCTATCTTTGATTTCTGCAGCCTCTGTGGAAATGGGACTGCAGGCAGATTGTTCTGGGTTTTCTTCTTGCTTCCTTCTTCTCCTGACAGCTGTTCCTTCTTTCTTTCCTTCTCCAGTGTTTCAGCATTGTCTGGGCCTTCCTCTCCCTTGTTGCTTTCATCTTTTTCTGTCTTTTCCACCAAGTCTTTCCCACTTCTGAGCTGCACAGCCATGCAGTCTTTCGGATTCTTCTTCGTGTCACTGGGAAAGGCATCTTTCATCTGGTTTTGCAGGTTTAGGGCCAGTTGCCCTATTTGTGTCTCCAGGTTCTTGAGGGAGGCATTAGTGGTCTTCTGAAAAATTTGAGAATTGGTATTTGAGGCTTCCAATTCTGCAAACTTTTGTTCATGGAGGTTTAACAGCTTCTTGTTGTCCCCCATGAATTGCAGCATTTGATCTTCAAATGGTTGAGCCCTCCTCTGACTCTGGTACTCGTTTCTATTTTCACCTCCTTGCTGCTGCTGCAGGAACCTTGGTGGTTGCTGATATCCCTGTTGAGGATTCTGTCCATGCCTTGGGCCTTGTGAGGCCCCTCCACCATATGAAAAATTTCATGGTTCCTCAGTGCTGGATGATAGTGTGCTGGCAGGTTAGGATTTGGTTTGAAGTGATAACTTCTTGGCTCCCCCAAGTACTTAACCTCCTCAGCATCATAAAACAGTTCTTCAGTGGGTACATCAGCACTTCCTCTCAATAGTTCCCTCTCGACTGCTCCTATTTCATGAGCAGTGTGCATCTTCCTCTCTTGCTTGTCCATTCTATGCATGATGGCATCTAACTTTGCCTCCATGGCTGTCATCTTGCTCAGCTCCATGACTCCTCTTCCTCTGCCAATTACTCTTGAAAACTCTGATGGAGCTTTCATATTGCATTTCGCCAGGTCCTCAATCAGATCTCTTGCCTCTTCAGCACTCTTACGTTTGAATGCTCCACAGCATGAAGCATCAATAATGCCCTTAGATGTATCATTCAAGGCATGATACACTATGTCCATCTGGGTCTTCAAGTCTATTCCATGCATCGGGCATCTTTTCAGCAACCTTTTGAATCTCTCCCATGCTACATAAAGGCTCTCATCTTCCCCCTGCTGGAACACAATTATCTCCCTCCTTCTCTCTGAGGTGAGTGATGGGGGGAAGAATCTACCCAAGTAGGCTTCTACAAGCTCCTCCCAAGTATCAACAGAACCATATGGTAGAGATTCATACCATGTGGCTGCTGTATCTCTTAGAGAAAATGGGAATAAATGCAATTTTATGACCTCTGGTCTCACCCCATTCAACTTCACTGTGTTTGCCATCCTGAGAAACCTTCCCAGGTGCTCATTTGGGTCTTCTGTGGGATGACCAGTAAACTGTTGTTGCTGAACCATTGTAATCAGTGCTGGCTTCAGTTCAAAGTTATTTGCATCAACTGTAGGCTGTCTGATTGCAGAGTATTCATCCTGAATAATAGGTCTCCAAAAGTCCTCCATTGTATCAGTGATTGGAGGCCTTCTGGCTGCTGTTCTTTGTCCTTCAGTCTGGTCTTGCCTTTCATCTGCCATAGCTGAGTTTTCTGCCCTTTTCTTTTTCTCAAGCTTCTGAGTGTTCTCTCTAATTCAGTATCTGCTGGAATCAGATCAGTGTTCTGTTTCCTATGCATTAAGTTTTTCCTGAAATCAAAACATACTCACATTAATAGGATTAGTCAAGCCAACAAATATTTTCAATATGGCTTGTTAAAGGTTAGTGGCTAAAAATAACCACTGCTTGAAAAACTATTTTGTTCTTTTTCTTTTAAATGTCCAAATTAGTATTTCCTTCTTTCGTCTGAATATTGATCTACTAAATTCTTTCGATCCCCGGCAACGGCGCCATAAAACTTGTTGGTGGACCAAAAGATATATACAAATTTATGACACCATTACCAAAGGACTATTGTCTAATCCCCAGCAATAATGCCATGAAACTTGTTTGTTATATTTCTTTGCAATTATAACTCATTAAAATCGGTTTCCTTAAGATTAGATAAATTTCTTTCTGCTTTTGATCCAAGATCCTGCAAGTGCACAGGTCGAACAAGTAATAAAATGGATTTAAGTCCAGTATCGATCCACAGAGATCTCAAGAATTATCAATCAACTACCCTGACTAATCAAATTTCACACTATTTGGACTTTAAAACGGCAATTGAAATCAGCTTAGAAGCCTTAAAATATACAAGTCTAAGATATGTGAATGAATAACAAATAAACTGAAATTTAAAAGAATAAAGAATAAAGAATAGTAATGAAAATAACTGGACTGACCATTATCTTTTAAAGGAAACATTGAATACACTACTATTGTGAAAAATCAATTTCTGCAGAGTACTTTATAACTTTGCTTCATGAACCACAGATTTTAAATCAGTCCAGGGAATATGGTAGTGCAGCTAGATCTCTCCAAACTCCACTGTTCATCATCTAATTTTCCTGATTCTTTCGAAGACAGGGAATTAGATAACTACTTTTAATCTGTGTTGCCTTGTTCTGGATATTTTTCTTTTTCAATACTTAATACCCAGAACGTGGACTATAAACCATAGCTCCCAAGACATGGGTATAGCATGGGTTTACTCTTTACTGGTTTCTCCTCTCTCTAAATTAGAATAGTTCATCCTTTCCTTGATTAGATCTCAGCTAACACGGGATTAGAATCACTGTTCGAATTGAGGTGAAATCTCTGCTTGTTTAATTGGATAATTCATTCAACTCATTCTTGATTTCAAGTGAGACGAGGATTTATCGAAATAAACTCACAAAGCTCATTAGATCTCCAATATTAGGTTAATATACCCTTGAGAAATTGTTCATCACTCTCAGGATTGCCTTCTCTGTGTCACTCAGGGGCCTCCTGGAAATCAGAGTATGAAACAATGCTACAGCTGGTATAAGACACTGATATTGGAATCAATTACAGAAAACTCATAACCAGAAAGCAGATTTTCAAGCTGAAAGTTCAATAGCACCTGAATTTATTCTGCAGGAAAGATAAATTCTAACAACAGAGTTTGCTCAATGGAAGCTGGGTTTCTAAATTACTGAATTACACATGCAGTGGTTATCTGATAAAAAATATCCACTGTAATAATGAAACTGGAGGTCCGAATTCCAGAATTGTCTGAACTTCAAACAACCAGATAGTAATTTGAAATGAAATGAATTCTGCATTCAGCTTCTGCTTTAACAAGCTAATCGTTCAGATCCAGAAATAAAAATAAAAATCTACTCTAATGCCCAACGACAAAATGAAACAAAACTAAAACAAAAAATAAGAAAAGAAGAAAAATAAAAAAATGAGCCTTAGGCTACCCAGATCTTTCGTTCTGTGCCGCCCAGTGCTGCCTTTCCTCTTGCAGCAGCTGAGTATTTATAGGGTTTTGAAGTTGGGCCCTAATTTCGATGCTTTTGGTGGATTGCAAACTGAACTGGCCCATTTACTGTCTATGTCGCGACCTCAAATTCTTGTCGCGACATCAGTTTGTTCCAGTGTTTGTTGCAGCAGCTTTAGCTGGTCGCGACATCTCTTGGTGCTCTGGATTCTCTTTATGTCGCGACATCGATTCTTTTGTCGCGACATCATCTATCTCAGCTTTTGTTGCACAGCTTCCCCTGGTTGCGACATTCTTTCAGCTCCATATGACTTTTCTTATGTCGCGACCTCAATGCTTTGTCGCGACATCAACTAGCCCAATATTAGTTTCAGCAGCCTTAACTTGGTCTCTGACTGGAATTGTTCTCATGTCGCGACATCAATCTCTTGTCGCGACATCAATGGTCTCAATACTTGTTTCAACAGGCTAAATCTTGTCGCAGCTTGTCTCAGCTTCAAGGGCTCGTCTTATGTCGCGACATCAATCTTTTGTCGCGACATCATGTGTAGCAGTCTATGTTGCAGCATCCTTGACTTGTCTTTAATTGTTGTTACTTCAGGCTTTCTTTTGTCGCGACATCAATCTCTTGTCGGACATTAATG
>JAREIK010016820.1:0-12500 GCA_029783825.1 Sapria himalayana
TAGATAGATAGATCAATCGATGATATACATATAGATATATTGATAGATAGGCAGTTGGATAGATAGATAGATAGCTAGCTTTCTAGATAGATAGATTGAGAGACATAATAATACACATACAGACAGATAGATGGATAGACAAATAGATAGACTAGATTTAAAATTGAATGATAACAGATAGTTAGAAAAATTTGATAAATAGATTGATAGAAAGATTGATAGACAGATAGATATAGAAAAAGCTAGACTAAAAGAATGATTGATTGATAAATAGATAGATAGATAGATTGATTTATAGATTGAGAGATAGATAAATGTAATAAAAAAAATAAAAGAATAAACAAATATATAGATAGATAGGTGGATAGATATATAGACCGATAGATAGACAGATAAATAGACAGATTAATAGATACATAGATAAATACATAGATAGATAATTACTTAGATAGATAGATAGATCAATCGATATATAGAAAGATATACAGATTTATAGGCAGATAGATAGATAGATAGTTAGACAAATAGCTAGATAGATTGAAAGATAGATTAATAGATAAACAAACAGATAGATAGATAGATAGAAAGATAGACCCATAGATAAAAAGATACAAAGATAAACAAATAGATAGATAAATATATAAATAGATTGATAGCCAAATTTATAGGCATATAGATATATAGAAATCTAGTATAATAGAATGATTGATTGATAGACTGATTGATATATAGAGTTATGGATTGATTGATTTACAGATTCACAGACATAATGATCGAAAATAAATAGAAAATAGATAGAAAATAGATAGATAGATAGACATATGAAAAGATAGATAAATACACATATTGATTAACAAATAGATAGACAAATAGATAGAAATATAGATAGACAGATAGATAGACATATGGATAGATAGATAAATACTTATATTGATTGACAGATAGATAGACAAATTAATAGATGGATAGATATATATATAGGTAGATAAACAGATAGATAAATAAATAGACATATAGATAAATAAATAGATAAACACCTAGATTGATTGATTGATAGACATATAGATTAATAAATAGATAGACACATAGATAGATTAATAGATAGACATATAGATAAATAAATAGATAGACACATAGATAGATTGATAGATAGATTAATAGACATATAGATTGATATATAGATCAAAAGATAGGTAGATAAATTAATTGATTGATATATAGATAGATATATCGACATATATATATATATATAGACATATAGACATATAGATAGATAGATAGACCTATAGATAGACATAAAGATAGATAGATAGATATATAAATAGATAAAAAAATATATAGACATATAGATAGATATATAGAAAGATAGATAGATAGACATGTAGATAGATAGACAGATAGATAGAAAAATAGATAGATAGACAGATAGACAGATAGATAGATAGATAAATACATAGACACATAGATAAATACATAGACACATAGATAAATAGATGGATAGATAGTTAGAAAGATACATAGATAGATATATATATATATATATATATATATATATATATAGACAAATTGATAGACATATATATATATATATATATATATATATATATATATATAACTTAGATATATACATAGATAGATAGTTTGAATTATTGATTGATAGATAAATTGATAGACAAATTCATAAATATTTGATAGATAGATTGAAATACTAATAGATAGATTGATTTATAGATAGAAAGATACAACAAGAAAAATCCCATATAGCAAGGGACAAATCCATTGCTAAAAAAGATAAATTCCCTAGCTAAATTAGTAAGCTAAATGAGATTTTTCATTGCTAAATGAAAATAATGATGGAAGATTTCCCACCCTAAAGTACTTGTCACTAAATTTTAGCGATAGAAATAGTCCCTAGCTAAATAAATTTAGCAATGAAAAATTCCATTGCTAAAATATAGATTTCCCTTCCTAAATTAGCTAGGTATTTTCCCAAACTTTTTAAATTTCAAAACAATTTTTAGAATTTAATCTATTTTAAAATTTTTTAATTAACTAATTTAATATTTTTATTTTAAATTGAATAAAAAATGAAACTACAAATAATCTATAATAAACAAAAAATAAAATCATTTAATAACTTATTTTAATTTAATATTTTACATAATTGAAATAAAAAAATAACAAAATTTTATTATATCTTTTCATCAATGTATCTACCAACAGTGCATAAATTATAATATATCCATTCATTTATGTTGTTTTCTCTCCCTCTGCTCCTCTGATCACCATTTTTTATTGCGACAAAGCTGTCTGAGTCACGCCACGTAATGTATTGTGAAAAATCCTATCATTTATACAAGCTTTGTGTGAGGAACAATACAATATCATATCTGTAAGAAATTTAAACCACTTAATCTAATTAAAATAAAAAAAATGTCATGTTTTGATAAAAATATAATCTTGCAGTATATATATAAATATATACTAGCATTTCTCTCGTATATACATTATTGTAGTATATGTATATAAAAATGGTAGTATTATGTATATATATATACTGATTACAAATATACTCAGTATATATGTAAATAAAATACTATAGTATTATATATACATATATACTAACTTTATTCATATGTATATACCGCATTTGTTGCTGTTGCTATAGCTCCCGATGCAACTGCCACTGTTGTTGCTACTGCCACTACTGCCACTGTTGTCGCTATTGCCACTACTGCCACTACTGCCACTGCCAATGTGCCTGTTGCTGCCACTACCACTACCAATGTTGCTGCCAAAGCCCCTGAAGCTACCGTCACTGTCACCGCTGCCTCTACTGCCGCTGATGCCGTCATTCCTTCCGTCATCGCTGTAACGGCTGTCACCATTGGCCACTACAGTTGTTGTCGCCACTGGCTGCTTTAGTGGCTGCCTCCACTAGACGCTGTAGTGGCTCCCGCTACTGGCCGCTACAGCCACCACTTGTGCTACCACTGCATGCCAGAACTACCGCAGCTGCTACCACTACTGCCGCTGCTACCACCACCATTGTCGCCACTACCACTGCCACTGTCGCCACTACCACCTCTACCTTTGCTGCCACTGCTTTCGGTGTTGCCGCTACTTCTGGTGTTGCCACTACTTCCGGTTCTACTGCTGCTCCTGCTGCTACTGCCACTACCACTATTGGCACTGCCTCCACTGCCGCCGCTCCCACTGATGTCATCGCCGCCGCTACTATTGCCACCGCCACCATTACTGCTTCCGCCACCATTTTTACCACCCTTGCCACTACAGCCACTGCTGCCACTACTACCACCACTACTGCTACTACCACCACTATTTCCATCGTAGTCATTACTGCTGTTGTCGCCGCTGTCATTGTTACTGCTGCTGATAATAGGCTTTTACATACCTATAATAGGCTAAAACTCTACCCAAAAAATTCGTAGACACACAAACATATTCACAGATATATAAAAATATTTATTATAGACATGAACAAATACAAATTAAAATTGAATGTCATACCGCTTCAACAAAAATTTAATTAAATAATTTTATATTTTTATATTAAATTGAATAATAACAGAAACTATAAATGAAAATTTTTAATTACACAAAAAAAATCATTTAATAACTTATTCTAATACAATATTTTAAATAAATAAAACAAAAAAATAATACAATTATATTATATCTTATAAATAAATGTATCTACTGACTATGCATTTAGTATAATTTATCCATACATTGACGTTACTTTCTCTCCCTTTGCTCCTCCGATTACTAACTTTCTACTGTGAAAAAGCTGTCCGACTCACGGTGTTTCATGTATGTTAAAAAAACCTTCGCTTATACAAGTTTCATATGAGAAACAATGCGGTACCATATCTATAAGAAATTTAAACCATTCAATCAAATCAAAAAAAATTTTAAAAAAATTATGTTTTGATAAATATATATTACTAGAGTAAATATCTACATATATACTAGCATTTCACTCGTACATATATTACTATAGTATACATACATATAAACTGTAGTATTATGAGTACATATATATTGAATACATATATACTCAATATATACGTACATAAAATATTGTTGTAATATATGTATGTATATACTTACTATATACATATGTATATACAACATTTTTTGTTGTTGCTGCTACTTTCACTATCACTACCGCTACTATCACTAGTGCAGCCACTACTACTATTGCTTCCGCTATTGCTGCCATGGCTATCGGTGCTGCCACTCATCACATCGAAAAATTAGATACGTATATACATACTAACTATATACATACTGACTATATACGGATAATTTATATGTCTAAAAATTATCAATATAATATATATATTTATATGTAACTCTATATATTTCTATCATTAATCTATAAGTCAAAGGTGCCTGCCATCATGCATCAGTCATCATGTCGTCGCTCGTGTCGTGTCCATGTTCTAGGTACCCAAGTCATACATGGCACAACACATGGGCCTTCGACACAGCACGACACAAATTGTGTTGAGGATCCACTCGGCATGAGCCCAGGCATGGTCTTAGACCGTATCATGTCGGGTCGGGCACACCTGAACTATGTCTAACTTCGAGCCTAGCCCGACTTCCCGGCCCATTTGATACCTCTATATAACACCACATAATTTTTAGTCATGATGAACTTTTTTTACTACCCTTTTACTCCATGGAGGAAATGCCTTAGTAGTTTTCATTCTTGTTGCTGCAACTTTGTACTCCAAAGAAATAGTTCAATGGTCATGATATTTTTGTCACTGTGACTATTGGTTATAGGTAGTGATTACCTCAGTCATAGTATTATTGCCGCCATAATTTTGAGTTCCAAAGAAGAATTACTTCTGACATGGTATTCTTTGTCACAATAACTTTTCAATCTAAAAGAGATTAAAAGAAATATGATAGAGTCATGAATTTAATCTAAACTTATGACTTTCTACTTAAAATAATGCACAAACCTAAAAAAATGTTTTGGGCAAATGAATATATATGATGAATATAAAATTGAGCTAAACTTGGGTTTTTCTGAAAAATTAAGAAATGATTAAATGATAATTGATAAATATTAAATTATATATGATTATATGGATAAATGTCAAGTGCAAATGAATATGTGAGTATATAAATAAATAATATATGCTAAATGAGAAATTTAAAACCCGAAAAATTAACTAATAGAAATGACACCTTTTCTTTTGGATGAAAGATCTCAAAAGAAAATACATTCAAAAATAAAAGAAAAAGATATTTAATTGATTAAATAATTTATATTAATAATTAAGAAATACCAGAAAGATCAAGGAACACCTCCATGTGAGAGAAATATTCTTGATATTTCAACTATATTTTTATTCTTTTTTTATTACTTTATTTTTAATTAGTTTTTTTTGTACAGAATATCTAATGAATCATTTCATAATTCTAAAGATATTAGAAAAACTTAGGTAAATATATTTTGAAATGATTATTGTTTCTCAAATTAGAATATCACAGTCACATTAAATTTAAATATGTTTAAACCATCACTAATTTACTGGATCTCATAAGAACTCTAAAATTAAATGTGTTTGATCATGATTACTACTAAAATAATTGACCAGTATAAAATTTTATTGTATACATCTATCCTAGGATTAGTAAGTGTGGATTAGAAGAGGGTTAAAAAAATTATATAAAAAATCACATTACATTTTTATTATTTTCAGAAAATATACTAAAATATTAAAGTATAATTTCTTTATCGAATTAAGAAATCTCATTGAAAAGGAGGATGGGCATTAATAGATATAATAAAAAATAAAAACAATCATAAATAATAATTTTACAAAAAATCTATGTATTTACATAAGTATTACATAATGTATCAAATAAAAAACTATAATATATATTTTTTAATTAATCTCACACTTTAAATAGTACAAATTATTTTTTTTCTTTACCCCTAAAGAACTTTTTAATTGATTAACAAAGCATGACTACTTTACACCAATCTATCTGTCTATCTATATATCAATCTATCAATCTATCTATATATCAATCTATTTGTCTATCTATCTATTTGTCTATCTATCTTTCTATGAATCTATCTGTCTATTAATCTCTCTATCAATCTATCTATATATCTGTCCGTGTATATATTTGTCTATCTATCTATCTATTTATTAGTTTATCTATTTGTCTATCTAAATAACTATCTATGTGCTTATTTATTTGTCTATTTATTTATCTATCTCTCTATCTATCCATCTATTTGTCTATATATATATATATATATCTATCTATCTAAATGTTTATCTATCTATTTATCTGACTATCTATCTATTTTTCTATCTATCTATTATTCTATCTATCTATTTATCTATCTTTCATCTATCTATTTTTCTATATATATATATATATATATATATATATATATATATATCTATCTATCTATTTATCTATCTATCTACTATCAATCTATTTATCAATCAATCTATCAATATTTAAATCAAACTATTTATCCATTGTCTATATATCGGTCTATCTATATATCTATCTATATGTTTATAAGTCTGTCTATATGGCTATCTAATTGGCTGACTAGTAGTCTATTTGTCTGCCTATCTATTTGCATATTTATTTTTCTATCTATATTTCTATCTATCTATCTATCTATCTACCCATCTAAATATTTGTCTATCTATTAATCTATCTTTCAATTTAATAATCAATTTATCTATTTTTCTATCCATCTGTTTATCTATCTATCTATCTATATATCTCTTTATCTATTTGTTTATATATCTGTCTATAATTTGTCTTACTTTTTGTTTATCAATATATCTACCTGTTAATCTATAAATCTATCTATCTATCTATCTATCTGTTTGTTTGTCTAACTATTTATTTGTTTGTTTTTCTATGAGTCTATCTTTGTCTCTATGTATATATTGATCTTTCTATCTATCTCTTTATGTCTCCATATGTTAGTTTTTCTATCTGTGCATCTATATATTTGAATTACAATTGTCTATCTTTCTGTCTACTATACTATCCATATAATTGAATGTCTATATGCTTGACTGTATGTCTACCTAACTATTTGTCTACCAAATTTGCTGTGTGTTTATCTATCTATTAGACTATATGTCTGTCTATCTGTTAGTATGTTAGTCTATTAGTCTACTAGTCTATCAGTTTGTCAATCTTTCAATTAGTTAGTTTATCTATTTTGTCTATGTGTCCATCTGTCTATCTATTTATCTATCTATATATCTCTTTATCTTCTTATCTATCTACCAATCTCTCTATCTCTCTATCTCTATATCTTTCTATCTATTTATCTATTTATCTATCTCTCTCTCTCTCTATCTCATTATCTCTCTATATTTCTATCATCCTATCTCTTTTTTTATCTATATATATATATATATATATTCTCTCTCTATCACTCAAACTCTCTACCTCTCTATCTTTTTATCTTTGCATCTATCTATCTTTCTATGTCTCTATCTCTCAACCTCTCTTTCTCTATATCTCTCTACATACTTACCTACTTAACTAGCTACATTCCTACCTAGCTATCTCTTTATCTATCTAACTTCTTGTCTATCTATTTATCTCTCTATCTATCAATCTATATATCTGTCTATATGTCTATCAGCCTTTCTATCTATATGGCTCTCTATCTATTTTGCTTAGAGGTGTCAAACGGGTCGGGCCGGCCCGGCCCGACACGAGGCACGGCACGGTTCGGCCGTGCCTGGGCTGGCCCGGCACGTTCAAAAACCGTGCCCGGGCCCGTGCCCGGGCCCGGCACGGCACGGCACGCCGGCACGGGTCCATCCCGTGCCGGTCCCGCAGGCACGCGTGGCACTGGCGGCGTGCCACGCGTGCCGTGGCGTGAGTCACGACTCATGAGTCCCGACTCATGGTCACGACTCACTGAGTCGTGACTCGACCCATCCGGCCCCCCCGGTAAAAAGACCGCGGGTCGGGTCCAAAAAGACCCGACCCACGGTCTTTTCTGCCGAAAACCGACTCCATTGACTCAGAACCGAGAAATTCGAATTTTCTAACGGAAAAAAAAAAATTTCAAACTTTGAGCGATTTTCAGCCCTTGGATTCGACTCCAACGGCTAGGGGGCAGAATCCGACGGTCCTCGTGATTCTGCCCCTTAAATATATTAAAAAAATTCAAAAAAATAATAAAAAAATAATTTTTTTTAAAAAAAAAACTTTATTTAGCCTATAAAATCTACCCCCCTCCCTATAAAATTTATGTTTTTCAAAAACATAAATCCTCTCAATATTTTCTCTCTCTCACATAAACCGTGCTTCTCTCTCTCGGCCCTCGTGATTTTGATTTCGGCTTGGATTTTCGTGAAACTCAACTTGAGTTTTGAACATCAAAGCTTCCTGTGGTGCATCTTGCACGTGAGTGACCTCATTGCTTTTACCGGGTAATATAATTTACTTTTTTTTTTATTTTCTCTCTCTAAAGCTTCTCTCTCTAGAAAAACGTACGAAAAATAAAAAATGACAATTTCACCTAACACATATTTAAATTTGGAAAATGAAAATGTTAGTGTTACACAAACGTCTGTGGCTCCTGAAACTTTGGTTTCTCCTGTCATCTCAGCCCAAAGTTCTAAAAAACAAAAAACTAGGAGGACTTCTGTAGTTTGGACACATTTTAAAATCATAACACAATTAGATGTTAGGGGTGAGGAACATGAAATGGCACAGTGCAAATATTGTATGCGACTTTTAACATGCAAGAGTACATGTGGGACTGGGCACCTAAAGAGGCATGCTGAAATATGCTCCAAAAAACATGGACCGTTAGATCCTAGGCAAACCCAACTTGGCACTACATTTTTTGAGACTGGATCGAGTTCAGTCTCAAAGTTTACTCCCTTCGTATACTCCAGCGAGTTGGGTAGGGACGGCATGGCCAGGCTCATCACATTGATGGGTCTTCCGATCAGATTTTCGGAAGATCCGAGGGTAGTGCGCATCATGCAGACTTATTTTCAGCCATCCTATCGTAGGATTACTAGGTCCACATCTAGGAGTGACATACTAAAGATATATAAGTTAGAAAAACAAATAATAATTAAGGAATTTTTGGCATTTAGTGGAGTGGTGTCCGTGACGTCCGATATATGGACATGTCACGATGATTCTTCTTATGCATGTATCACGAGTCATTATGTCGATTCAAACTGGACAATAAATAAAAAAATATTAGGATTCACTGAGATTCTTCATCCTCATGATGGCCCGGCCATTTTTGAGTGTATGATGAAAATATTTAGGGAATATAAAATTCAAAATAAAATTTTTAGTGTCACTTTCGATAATGCTGCGAATAATGGAGTAGCGATCAATATGTTTGTTAGGAATATTAGAGACGCACCATTAGGAGAGATATTTCATGTCAGATGCATGTGTCATGTTATTAACCTGATAGTTCAAGCGGGTATAAAGGTGTGTTCCCCCGCGTTGGAAAATATACACAATGCACTCAAGTATATTCGCACTCCTCGCAGACTACAAGAGTTTGGTAATCTCTGTTTGTCTGCGAATCTTAAGAAGAAGAAATTCCAATCTGATGTGAGACATCATTGGAATTACACGTACCTGATGTTGGAATCATGTGTTGGATACGAACACGTGATATCCGACTACGTCAATAGTAAGAGTGGCGAACTTATTGTTGACGACACTGACTGGGATTCAAGAATTTCATTTATGAAATTCCTGAAGATATTTTATGACACGATGAACATGTGTTCGTCGGTTTATACGCCCACCACTTGCATTGCACTCCGTTGCATATGCAACATTAGTAGCATGTTTAGGATGTATCGAGCAGACCCGACGCTCAGCCATATGGTTGCAGAGATGGAGACCAAGTACCTGAAGTACTGGTCCACCATTCCATCTCTTTATTGCCTCGCATCATGCATGGACCCTAGGGCTAAGGTGGAAGGGGTTGAAAACACCCTGACTTTCATTTCCTCGTGCATGAACCTGGAAGAGCCACCTCAAGGGTTCTTTTACGAGAAGTTGACAGACCTGTTCACATACTACGATACTAGGTATGGTGGTGGTGGTGTTGAGACTGTGAGTACGGACTCTGATACCTTGTTCGGAGATGACGCTTATTCCATTAACCTAGCGAGGGGGAAACGTAGGGGTGGACCTTCACATAGGAGCGAGCTGTCTCGGTACTTAGATACCGATTACTGCTCAATCCTATCACCTTCTGACAATAAGAATCTTGATTTTTTACAGTGGTGGAAATCATATGAGTCCGCCTATCCCGTGCTATCTAGGATGGCACGGGATCTACTGACTCCTCTGGTGTCGAGCGTAGCATCGGAGTCTGCTTTTTCTGTTGCAGTGAACGTGATTTCGGATAGGAGATCGAGATTACGTCCAGATATGGTTGAGGCCTTGGCATGTTTGAAGGATTGGGGAGGAATCGAGATTTAGCATCAGTGATCATGCTGAAGCTGGGACTGTGACAGACACTGCAGTCGCATCCACATCCACTACGATGGCGGAGGAGCTGATTGTCGATGATGATGACCCATATGATACTGATCTTGATGTTGCGGCTGATGATTCTCATGATATGCCGCTTGACGATTGATGCTCATCTGCTCTTTTTTTTCGATATTTTTTTATTTTTTTTATTTATACGCTTTGTTTGTACTTTGTATTATACGTTGTGTTGAAACTTATACTTTTTTTTTCGGAGTATTGGTTTCAAAAGCATGAATGGTAATTTTTATTTGTGTAGTTTAAATTTTTTTTAATTAAAATTTTTACTAACTTAATGTATTTATTTATTATTATAAGATTTAAATTTTATTTTAAAATTTATTAACTTTAAATTTTAATATTTAATTAATACATTATAATATTAAAATATGCTAAACTTAATTGAAAAAAAAATAAATTTTCTAATTTTTGTTTGTTACATACTTACATTTAATTTTAAATGTAATATTTTTTACAAAAAATTTTATTTTTTATTTATTACATAAACTCTAAAGTAAATACAGATAAACAGAAACTTAATAAAAAAATTAAAAAAAAAAATTTTATAATCTACCAAGTGCCAAGCACGGGCCGTGCCCGTGCTTGGCTCCCGGGACCCGGACCCCGGTTGAGCCGGTCTAGGAGACCAGGTCCAGCCATGCGGCTCCCGCCCCGCCCCGCCTCGCCTACCATGCCCCTGCCGTGCGCCCGTGCCGCCTGGCCAAGCCAACCGTGCCCGAGCGGGCCGGGCACGGCACGGCACGGCCTCGCCGTGCCCACAGGCCGTGCTGTGCTCGACTATAAAAAACCGTGCCGTGCCGGGCACGGCACGGTAGCACGGCGGGGCACGTGAAAAACGGGCCGTGCCGGGCACGGCACGGTAGCACGGCGGGGCACGTGAAAAACGGGCCGTGCCGTGCTGGGCCGGCCCGTTTGACACCTCTAATTTTGCTATCTTTCTGTCATTTTTCTATCTATCTCTCAATCTCTTTATCTGCATATCTAACTATTTGTCTATCTATCTCTCTATCTGTATATCTAACTATCTATCTATATATCAATCAATCTATCTATTTGTCTATCTATCTATCTATATATTTATTTATCTATCAACCTTTCTGTCTATCTGTCTATATTTCTATATGCCTATCTATATATATGTCTATCTGTCTAATTGTTTATCTATCTATCTATCTGTATTTCTTTATATCTACTGATATATCTAACTGTCTACTAGTCTGTCTATCTATCTGTCTATCTATCTAAGTGTATATATATATGTCTATCTATTTATAAATCTATTTATCTATCTATCTATATGTCTATAAGATTATGTGTCAATCAATCAATCAATCTATCTGTCTACCAGTCTAACTTTATATTTGTTTATATATTTATTTATCTTTCTATCTATCTATCTAACTATCTCTCTATTTATCTATTTCTCTATTTGTCTATGTTTCTATTTGGCTATCTTTCTATTTGTCTATCTATCTATATGTCTATTTGTATATATGTCTATCTATATGTCTAACTATAAATCTATTTTTCTGTCTATATATCTATCTGTATATTTGTCTATTTGTCAATCTATCATACTATCTCTATGTCTATTAGTCTATTAATCTATATATCTATCTATATATTTTTTTTCTATCTATCTATCTTTCTTTCTATTTTTCTATCTATCTATTTGTATATATGTTTATCTACATATCTATCTATATATGTGTCAATCTATCCATCTATCTTACTATTTTTCTATCTGTCTATTTGTATATAGGTTTATCTACCTATCTACCTATCTATCTATCTATATATGTGTATATCTGACAACTTGTCTATATGTTTATCTGTCTATTTGTGTAGCTATCTATTTGTCTTTTTGTGTGTCTATCTATTTATCATTCTTTTAGTATATCAAT
>JAREIK010016820.1:17500-20728 GCA_029783825.1 Sapria himalayana
TATCTATCTATTTGTCCATCTATTTATCGGTCTATATATTTATTTGTGTATCTGCCTATCTCTTTATCTATCTATCTACCTATCTATCTATCTTTCTAGGTCTAATGTGTCTATCAATCAATCAATTAATCAATTTGTCAATCTATTAACTCTATATTTGTCTATATATTTATCTGTCTATATATCTATTTTTCTATCTATCTATTTATTTGTCTATCTTTCTATCTATATATTTATTTTAATAACTATATGCCTATCTGTATATCTATATTTCTATATATCTCTCTATCTATTTATATGTCTTTATGTATATCTATCTTTCTTTCTATCTGTCTATATGTCTATCTATCTATCTAGCTATCTATCTATCTATTTGTCTAATTGTCTATATGTATATCTATCTATCAATATATAAGTTTTTTCTGCCTATCTATCTATCTAGTTATCTGTTTATCTACCTTTTGTTTATCTATTTTTCTATTTATCTATCTATCTCTCTTTCTATCTCCCTATATATCTATCTATATGTCTATTTGTATTTCTATTTATTTGTCTATCTATTAATTTGACTATCTATCTCACTATTAATCAATATTTTTGTCTATATATCTATCTATATGACCTATCCATCTATTTGTGTATTTGTCTATTTCTGTATCTATCTATCTTTATATTTATTTGTCAATCTATCTATCTATCTATTTGTCTTTGTGTCTATCTACAAATCTATATAACTTCCTTTTAGTCAATTCGTGTATTTTTCTATTTGTCTATATGCCTATTTTTATGTTTATTTATCTATGTTTCTATCTATATCTATCTATCTATCTATCAATATATCAATCTATCCATATTTTTGTCTATCAGTATATCAGTCTATTTATCTTTTTAGCTATCTCTTAATATATCTATCTTTCTTTCTTTCTATGTGTCTAAGTATCTTTCTATCTATCAGTATATCTATTTATCTATATATCTGTATATATATTTATTTATCTATCTATCTATCTATTTGTCTATCGATCGATCGATCTATCTATCTATTTTTATCTATCTATCTATTTATCTATTTGTCTATCTATCTGTCTATCTCTATATCTTTACAATTGTCGATTTTTCTATCTATCTATATGTCTATCTATCTATATATCAAACTAAAAATCTTTAAATTTATTTATCGGCCTATATATCTATTTATCTATATATACATCTTTCTAGTTTTCTTTTAGTCTACCACTCAAACTATCTGTCTATCTATCTATCTAGTTATCTTTCTATCTATATATCTATCTCCCTATTTGTGTATCTATCTATTTCTTTAAATCATTGCATGTTTATCTATCTATTTGTGAAATAATCTAACTATATTAATATATAATTAAGTAACTATCTTTTATCTATCATTCTATTAGTAAATCAATCTATCACTCTATCAATGTTACAGTTAGTATGTCTATCTATCTATTTATCATATCTATCTATATATCTAAATATCTAAATATCTAACTATCTATGTATCTTTCTATCTATTTGTATATCATCTATCTTTGTATATATCTACATGACTATCTAAATATGTCACTAATTTTTTATTTACCTATTTGTTTATCTATATATCTATCTTTTTTCTAAATGTCTATATGTGTATCAATCTATATATGAAACTAACTAATTCTATATCTTTCAATCAATCTATATATATGTTTAACTATCTAACTATTCTTTGATTATTAGTGTATCAGTCAATGTATCAATCTATTGATATATATATATATCAATCATTAATATACATATCTATCTATCTATTTGTTTATCTATCTGTCTGTCTGTCTGTCCGTCGATCTATCTTTTAGTATATCTATCTATCTATCTGTCTATTTATCTATCTGTGTATGTATATATGACTATCTTCTATTTACCTACTATTTATATATTTACCTTTTAATCTCTCTAGCATTCTATTTAGCTATTTATCTATCTGTTATGTGTTCTATTTGTTTATTTTTTCAATCTTTTTTCTGTCTATCTATCTATCAATCTATCTGTCTATTTGTATAAGTTTTATCTGTCTATCTATCAATCTATCTGTCTATTTGTATAAGTTTTTATCTGTCAATCTATCAATCTATCTGTCTATTTGTATAAGTTTTTATCTGTCTATCTATCAATCTGCCTATCTATCTATTTGTCTATTTATCAATATGTCTATGTGTCTATCTATCTGTCTATCTATCTATCTATCTATATTTCAATCTGTATATCTACCTATCAGTCTATCTATCTATTTGTCTATATATCCATCTATCTATCTAAAAATCTGTCAATCTATCTATTTATCTTTATGACTTTTGTAAATCTATCTATCTTTCTATCTAACTAACTATCTATCTATCTATCAACTAATATTCTTTCTATCTATATGTCAATCAGTCTATCTATCTATCCACCTATCTATTAATCTATCTATCTATCTATTTGTCTATTTGACTATCTATCTATTAGTCTATCTATCTATCTATCTATCTGATTGTCTATTTATCTATCTTTTTGTTTATCTATCATATATGTCTACCTACCTATAGATTATCAATCTATCTTTCTATTTATCTATATGACTACCTGTCTATTTGTCTACATATCTATATGTCTATCTGCCTATCTACCTATCTATCTATTTGTTTATCTATATATATATATCTGTCTATCTATCTTTCTATCTATTTATCTATCTATCAACTTGTTAATCTATCTATCAGTCAATTTGTCTATTTATCTATTTATATGTATATCTATCTATTTGACTATCTAAATATATGTTTATCTACCTATCTACTTATCTAATAATCTATCAATTGCCTATCTGTCTATCTATATAATTTTCTATTTAATAGTCTATCTATCTATTTGTATATATAGCTATTTCTCTATATATCTATCTAGTTTTATCTATTTATCTATCTATCTATCTATATATCTTTTAGTCTATCTTTCTTTCTTTCTTTCCATCTATTTATCTGTGTGTTTATTTGGATATCTGTATATCTATCTATCATTCTATTTTCCTATCTATTTATCTATTTTACTATCTATCTATAAATATATCTCTATATTTTCCTATCTATCTAAATACTATCTATCTGTCTATTTGTCCATATGTCTATTTGTCTATGTGTCTAGATATCAATTTGTGTATTGATCTATCTCTCTATATCTCCATTTGTCTATATT
>JAREIK010016821.1:0-2500 GCA_029783825.1 Sapria himalayana
ATATATAGATTGATGATAAATAATAGATCATAAAGAAAGATAGATGAATAGATAGAAATATAGACAAATAAATAGACAGATATATAGAAATAGATAGATCGATACATTGATAGACAGATAGACAAATTGACATATATATAAAGAGATCGATCGACAGATAAACAAAAGATAATAGATATATAGATAGATCGACATATAGATAAATAAACACATAGATAGAAGTCAGATAGATAGATAGATTGATTGATTGATAGTTAAACAGATAGAAAGAAATACATATAGATGGATAGATAGATAGATAGATAGCAAGAAAGATAAAGTGATAGATTGAGAGAGATATATATATATATATATAGATAGACAGATTAACTGATACAAAAATAAACAATGATAGATACTAGGTAGATAGATAGATTGGCATATATATTTTTATATAAATTGATAGATTTACATATAGAAATATAGATATATAGAGAGATATATAAATTGACAGATAGATAGATTAGCAGATAGATATATAAAGAGATATACAGATATATTTCAAAATAAAGACAAATAACATATAGATAGATACATATATATATATATATATATAGACATCGATATTATACATAGGCATTAGACAAATAACAGATATACAAATATACAGATATATAAATAAATAAATAAATAGACACATAGTCACATAGACATATAGGTAGATATAGATAGATAGATAGATAAGTAGATAGACAGAAAGTTGATAGACTGATACATAAAAATAGATAGATAGGTAGATTAGTTTAGATAGATAGATATATATACAAAAATAAAGAAGGATAGATAAACTATTACATCTGGACATATAAATAAATAGATAGTAGAGAGATAGTCAAATAATAGATAGACAAGTAGACATATAAGCAGATAGAGAGATAGACTTATAGATAGATATCAATAGATAGATAGACAAATAGTCATATAGATAGATAGATAGATAGACATTTAGATAAATAGATAGATAGATAAATAGTCAGATAAGATAGATAGATAGACAATCATATAAATAGATAGATAGACAAATAGATAGATAGATAAATAGACATATAGATAGAAAGATATATAGATCGATAGATAGGTAGCTATATAAGATAATTTGTTAGAGAGGTATATTGATAAATAGATAAATAAATATATAGATAGATAGACAAATAGACTAATAAATGCATACACCCATATATAGAAAATAAAATAGGGTGATCGATAGATCGACATATACACATATTAGATACATAGATATATATATGGATATGTCAATAGACGAATAATATAAAGAATAAAGATAGATAGATAGATAGAAAATAGAAATATACTAGATATAAGATTGATAGATAGATGATAGGTAGATATATATACAAATAGACAGATAGATAGATAGATAGATACACCAATAGAAATATCTACATACATATAGATTAGATAAATAGATAGATAGATAGATGATAGACAATAGATAGATAGATTGATTGATTGATAGACTGATAGATAGAATGTAGATAGGTAGATAGATAGACTGATAGATAGATAGACAAAATATAACTAGACATAGGAATACTAATAGATAAATACACACATAGATAGATAAATAGATAGAATAATAGATAGATACAAATAAACATATAGATAGATAAGTAGATAGATATATAGAACAATAGTTATACAAATAGATATATATATAGATATATTGATTGATTGATTGATTGACAAATAGATAAACAGATATATATATATATAGACAGATATGCAAATCTACTAATAGATAGATAGATAGACAACTAGACAAGTAGACACTTAGAAAGAAAGAAAGATCGATATATAATAGACAAATAGGAAAATAGATAGATATATAGATAGACAACTTGACATATAGAAAGATCGATGGATAATAATAGAAAGATAAATAGATAGAGTTAGACAAATATATAGATATATAGATTAATAGATAGATAGATTGACTGATAAACTAATAGCCATATAGATAGATAGATTGATTAACAAATAGAAAAATAGAAGATGCTGAAAAACATAAATAAAGGATAGATATATAAACATATAGACATATAAATAATAGAATGATAGAAAGAGATATAGATTTGTAGATAGCAAGGCAAGTAAACTAATAGACAGATAGATTGATTGACATATAGATATATAGATAGATAAACAAATATATAGTTTGATAGATAAAAATGTAGACAGATAGATTCATAGGCAGATAAAGAGATAGGTAGATATACAGATAGTTAGACAGACAGACAGATAGATAGAAGGATAGATATATAGATATATAGACAAATAGATAGATAAATAATAGTTAGATACAAAGAAAGAAATAAAGATAGATAGATAGATAGACATATAGATTAATAGATACATAGATAAATAGTGAGAGAGACAGATAGATAGAGATATTAAAAAATAGATAGATAGATGCATAGGCACATAAACAGAATGACAGATA
>JAREIK010016821.1:7500-27743 GCA_029783825.1 Sapria himalayana
GATAGGTAGATATATAAATAGATAGAAAAATTAACAAATAGATAGATAGATATAAAGATAGATAGTTAGTTAGATAGATAAATAGAAAGATAAACATATAGACATATAAATAGATTGACAAATGATAGTTAAATAGATAGATTTAAAAATAGATAAAAAGATAAATAGATAGGCTTAAAGGCAAATAAATTGAAACATAGATGGATAGATAAAATGATAGATAAATTGACTAATAGAAAGATATATATATATATATATATATATCGATATACAGATAGATAGATAGACAGATATAAAGAAAATAGATACAAAGATAGATAGATAGATAGATAGAAAAAAAATAGATAGATTGACAGATAAACAAATAGACAGATTGATAGATAAATAAAAAGAGAGAGAGATATTCATAGATAGATATATAAATAGATTAATGATAGTCATTTAGATAGATAAGTAGCTAGGTAGATAGCTAGATAGATAGACATATAGATATATATAAATATATAGACATATAGAAATATAGACAGATAATCAAATTGACAGATAGATAGATTCACAACTAGATAGATAGATAGATTGATTGACATATAGACACGTAGACACATAGACTGTTAAATGGATTGAAAGATAGAGATATAGATAGATAGGCAGATAGGCAGACAGATACATAGACATATACAAAAAAATAACAAATATATAGATAGATAGATAGATAGATAAATAGATAAGAGATAGATAGATAGACAGAATGATAGATAAATAGATATATAGATAGATGAATAGATTGATAGATTGATAAAAAGATATATAGATAGATAAATAGATAGATATATAGATATACAAATAGATAAATAAACACATAGATAGTTAGATAGATACACATATATACAAAATGTCATATAGGCATATACTAGTAGATAGATAGACAAATAGATTGAGAGACATAAATAGATAGATAGATAGATAAAGAAATAAATAGATAGATAAATAGAAAAATTGTTAGAATTATATTTCTATATAAAGATAGATAGGTTTACAAATAATTTGATATACATAAAGATAATTAGATTCTTAGAGATATAGATAGAGAGATAGTTCTTACACAAATAAATAGAAAGTCATATAGACATTTACACAAATAGATAAATAAACAGCAAGATAAATATACAAATACACAGATAGAAAAATAGACAGATCGACAGATAGACAAATAGGTGAATACATAGATAGTCAGATAGGCAGATATATTAGAAAGATAAAAATACAAATAAATAGTTAAACCAAAAAATAAATAGAAAGATAGACATCTAGATATATTTCTGAATAGACAAATAGATAAATTCACTAATAGACTGATAGATAGGTAGAGAGATAGAGAGATAGCATGATAGACATATAGAAATAAAGATAGATTGATTGATTTACATCTAGACAAATAATTAGATACACTAATAGATAGTAAGATAGACAGATAGATAGATAGATACATAGACACATAAAAATGTACATACAATACAAGACCCATAAAAACATAGAAAGTCAGAAAGAAAGAAAGAAAGAAAGAAAGATAGATAGATACATAGACATACAAATATATATATATATATATATATATATATATATAGATAGTCAGATTGATAGATTCTCTGGTATATATATATATTGATAGACATTTAGATAGATTGATAGATAACTAGGTAAATAGATAGATTGATAGATAGACAGATAAATAGATATATAGACATATATAAAAATAGATATATAGAAAGTTAAACAAATAATCAAATTAAAAGATAGATATATACACAAATAGATCGAAAGATAGATTGATAGACAGATTGACACATATAAACATTTACACATAGACAAATAAATAGATAGACATATAGACAAATAGACATATAGGTAGATAGACAGACATACATACAGATAGATTGATAGATAGATAGACATATAGATAGATAGACATATAGATAGATAGATATATACAGAAATAGACTAATAGATAGATAGATATATAGATAAATAGATAAAAGATAGATAGATAGAAAAAATAATAGATAAATAGATAGATATATAGATAAATAGATAGATAGATAGACTAATAGATAGACAGATAGATAGATAGATAGATAGACAGATAGATATATAGATAGCTATATAGATATATAGAATGATAAATGCACACATTGACAGATAGATAGATACACATATAGACAAAATGTCATATAGGTAGATACACATATAGATAGACAGACAAATAGACAAACAGATTGATAGACATATATATAGATAGATAGACAGATAAAGAAATAGATAGATAGATAAATAGAAATATATATATATATATATATATATATATATATAGATTTACTTATACACTAATAGAAAGAAAGATAGTTAGATTGTTATAGTTATAGATAGAGAGATAGTTAGTTACACAAATAGATAGAAAGACATACAGACATTTAGACATATAGATAAATAAATAGAAATACAAATATACAATTACATAGATGGATAGATAGATAGATGGACATATAAAAAAATAGGTGAACATATAGATATATATGCAAAAATATAAATAAGTAGTTAGATGATAGATTGACTGATAGATAGATAGATTGATAGGTAGAAAGACATTTAGATAGATTTCCAATTAGACAAATAAATAGATAGAATAATAGACTTATAGATAGGTAGATCAGATTAAGAGATAGAGAGATCTTAACATATGTAAACAATTTTAAGGGTGACCTTCTAGGATTTGTAATTTCTAACTCACATATATATCTATACATCTAATATAATATTAACAATTAAAATACAAAAAAAAAAATAAAGACTCGATAATCAAAATGTCATACAAATAAAATTCTTATATAATGGACAAAAATAATGAGTACAGCTCAAATTGAGTAATCTCAACAAAAATATCCAAAATAAAAAATCAACAAAAATAATATTTTCTCTCAACACATGTTCATATATAAATCTCTATCTCCTCAAATGGCATTATATTTTGCATTTTTGCAAAAGACTAAATTGACTCTCTTATACAGATAAAAATTATGATGGATTTACTATCAATACTAAGAGGAGCTCAAATAGAGTTTATGTGAGAACAAAGTGTAAAATGTTCATCAACTCGAAAGAGATCTTAATCTTTCATAGCTTTTTCCCATGTCTTAATATATTAAATACAACATGATATAAATTTTTTATAACAAATTTATAAAACTAATTATAATAGATAATATATGTAATATAAAATTAGATAATTACAAGATATTTGAACTTTTTATGACACTCTCATATCTAATAGATTATAAATTATATCTTTTGTGAAATACAATTAATTTTTTATGAACATATGTTATCTTTATTCCAAAAAAATATAAAAATATTCAAAAGCCTTGCATTTCAAATTTCATAGAAACAAAATATTAGTTAGATTTAAATGTATTAAGTTTAAGAGAAAACAATTGCATAGAATGTATCAGTCTTGCTCATGGAAAATATATCAATAATATAAAGTTTTTCATAGGTAACAAACAAAACTTATCTTATAAATAAAAATAATCAAGTAATTATTTCATATGAACCCCATCAAAATTATAATAAAAATATTTTTCATAACAAATTATAATAATAACCTATAAGAGGTGATTAAAGAAAGAGGAAATCAAAATAAGATCATTTTAACTACCAGATATAAAAAATTAAAATAACATAACTCATGTATCAATGTATAGCACTTCACCAGCAAGAAAGCCTTTAGTTTAATTTCATATTTATCAAAAATAAACTTATTATTGAATAATGATAAAAAAAAATCACAAGTATTAAAAGAAATTATTATCCAATACATTTGAATGAATAAAAAGTATATCATTTATTATGACTTATCATTCTAAATGAGAAGTATCTCATATAAGAGTTTAATAAGGCTTCAAATGAATAAAAAAAATATTAATACACTAAATAAATAAATATGAATAAAAAAGTATTCCATCAAATAGAAGATTAATACTAAAATATATTTGTTTATTTGGGAAAACATCCAAAAGAAAAGTTCAAAAGAATCAAATGAATTGACTATTTTTTAGTCATAAGCAATAAAATAGTGAAAAAACTAAATATGTCAAGAGATATGTCACTAAGGATGTTAGCACAAGTGAAATTAAATTTTCCATGAATGAGTGGAAATCTCTTGATTGGGATAACTCTATCTCTTCAAATATTAGTGAAAAGTTTAAAAAGGAATCTAAAGGATAAATGAATTACCAAATAAAAAAAATTCTTCAATCACCCAAATGCTAAATTTAACTTCTTGCAAGGCTACTAAAGTGGGTAACTATTATATAAATCATGTATTATTAGAGTACTTGAACTTTAAAGATTGTTTCATTCGACAAATTAGGGATTCACCCCTTAGGTTTTTGTGAAGGGAGGGCAACTAATAAGAAAAAGAAAAGATTACCTAATTTTCATTAAATTACAAAAACTAATATATATATATATATATATATAAGTAAAAATAAACATATATATGATTGAGAGAGTTCACATGTCAGGTGCTCTCCTACAACGTAACAAAAAAGAAAATAAATAAATAAAATAAATATAGACACTAAATTAAATCTCAACGATCTCTTTTAGAATATTGAATACATACATTAAATACCAAAGTTAGAAGATATGTAAAAAATTTACAATCTTCCAAGTGTATTCATGAAGATGTCTACAATATATTCACTAATAAATATATTCACTAATATCATGTAGAATTGTCTAAATATCACATTAAAATATTATAAACATATGAATTGGCAAACATAACGTCTCCAAAAGGTAACTAATATACTAAAACACACAAGTAACTGATAACATAACTCTTTGCATTGAAGCTAGAAACAACAATATGCCCATATACTATATGTTAGAATCGTGTTCATATGAATGTATGTAGGAAAATCTAATATATCACTAAAAATACTATGAGTGAAAATAATATTTGATTTAGTTTGTTGTGATTTACAATTTATTATTTTTTTCTTTTATTTTATTTTTTTCTTGCATATATATAAGAGCAATCAACCAATGGGATATAATAATTCGATTAGTCCCTTATATAAGGGTTTAGCTTGTATACATTATATTATGTGATTTTTCAAATATTCTTCTTTTACTTTGCATTGTTTCTCAACATAGTATCATAGACAAAATTGTATATAATACAAATTCTTGAGTGTGTGGCTTGCATTTTGAATGTGCAAAAACTTTAATATTTTATTACAATATAAAAAAAATCATTTTAGAAATTATGTAATAAAAAGTAGGATATTTTTCTCAAATACTCTTTTTTTACTTTGCATTGTATCTCAACATGGTATCAATGCCAAAATCTTATAGAATACAAATTTTTGAGTGTGTGGCTTGAATTTTGATTGTGCATACACTTTTAATATTTTATTACAATATAACAAAAAATAATTTTTGAAATTATATGATAAAAAATTTGGATATATTTCTCACTAAAATATAAAAATTTAGAATCTTGTTCAAATTTTAGTTAAGATCTCATACTAATTATCAACCTAACATTTTTTATCATCAATTATTAGTTATATATAAAAAAAATATTAAAGATGAAGTGCATTCAATTATAATTATACTAAACTTAAATTATATAGGATCTAATGCACCATTTTTTGGTAAATTATTTAACATATCTTCTTAGATAACTCATATAGTACTCTAGTACTAGTTTTAAAGTTATATATTTTTAAACCATCTATATTTGACTAGATTTTATTTCTCATTTAGTATTTTTTCTATTTATCATATTATAATTTGTCCATACAATATAAGTGCGACTATTAATACTAAATCTTTTACTTACTTAAGGAAAGACAATAGAGAAGAAAGGTTTATCTACATCATCTAAAATATTTTTCATTATATAAAGATCATACTTAGCGCACAAGCCTTCTGCTTTAGCATAAAGTATGGGAGAAGTTCATATATCAATGTCTTACCATCAAAATGTAAAGAATACATATGATAAGTCTCGAACCCAAAACCTTGGACAAAGATACATATATTGAATAAAGATATGTCATCCAACAAATACATATAATATAAAAATTTCTCAGATGATTAGTCATCATAGTATTATTCTTATAAGATTCGGTGAATTAATATTTATGTAACTATATATACTAAATTTAATTCATTATATGGATCAAATCTATTATTTATAATATATAATTAACTAAATTTAATGTTAAATTTTACTAGGAAATAACTACAAAACCCAAAAATAAGTAAGAACATAACGAATAGACTAATTAAAATAAATAATAAAAAATATATTAATCTTATGATGTAGCGCATTTATTAGATACAATATTATTATTTATTTTATGTCTTTATAAGCTTAAGCAATTAAGCTTAAGGATTATAAAAAATATAATATCTAATACACAAAACTCAAACTCAACACATAGTTTATGAGAGGTTAATATCTTTATTTGTCTTAGCCATAAAAATCAAAGATATTTCATCTATAGGTGTCAAATGGGATGGGCATCGTGGGCCCGGCCTGAAGCCTAGCCTGGAATGCTACTGTGATGTGTAGGGGCCCATGTCGAGTAGACCCTCGGTACACGTCATGTCATGCCGTGCTAAGGGTTTTCAGCCCACGTGTCATGCTAGGCACGTGAGCACGACAAAGGTGACCACGCACCGAGTGACACCCGACAGGGGGTTGACACGGTGATGGCCAATGGGCTACGGTGGCATGATGCCCAAACCCTAATTTTGTAAAAATTTGACCGACATGACCCGAACCAACCAGCCCGAACCCGAGTAGTTTTTGGGCAAGGACCCATGCCAACCTGCCCTCCAAGGAACCGTGTCATGCCAAGCACATCACACCAACCCAATTGGGAACCAAAAATTTCTTCTAATTAGTATTGAACAAGTGACCTATGACTTTTTAAACAAAGATATTTTTCATCTTAAAAAAATATTTTATGTAGCCCACAACAACTCGCAGCCACTATTTTATGGTATAATATTTGTTTTCTAATTTATATAATACATGATTAGTGATGGATTAGCCAGTTTAACAAAATAATCGGGTTATTTAATTAGCTTTTGAGTCATGAGTGACCAAAAACAACTCATGCCTAGGACTTAAGTAGCTTTACACATGCCACATTGTCATGGGTAACGAGCCACAATTGTCTGACTATGACCCTAGCACAAACATTGCTTGGTAAAGAGTACTGGGTCACAACTAGCACATTGGGCAACCCCACACCACAACCACAAATGGCATATGGGGCCACTAAATGAGAGTTACTAAACCCACGGTCTCATGCCATATAAGACCATGCCATGCCGAACTATTTAGACACTCATATTCACGATAAAATGCTCATAAGAGTGCCCTAAAGATTCTGTCACTTCATCTAAACTCTAGACCTGTGTTACAAGACCCAACGGCCACAGTCAATAACAAACGATGAAAGCATATAAAATCTATGACCTATCAAAGGTACTACATTACACAATATATTTTTATATTATTTATTTAATAAATGAATACAAGAATACATAAAAATTATATTGGAGCACTCCTTTTTACTATGATCATCCTCTTCCTCATAACTTAAGCACAAAACATGAATACAAACAAAAAGTAATCTAAAAAATTTTTATATAATGATTTATCTCAAACCTGAAAATAATCAAAGTGAAGGAAGAATCAACATAAGCTTACCTTGCAATCTAAATCAGTTGCCACAAACTATCCCAACAATAAAGCAGCTTCTATCGGGTTCTCAATGCAACATAAGCTATTTATCAGAAAAAACTTTAGAAAATTATTAAAAGCAAATTTAAAAATCAAAATTATAGTAAATCAAAGTAAATTCAGATATTAACTTTAGATAATGATATAAAAATAGAATTTGATCAGATACATAATGAATAGAAATTCAATTTTCCACAAAATGCTACAGAGAAAGTACCTGAGCAAATCGATAAAAGCTGCAATGCCCCAGCAAACAGAACTTCTTTCATAATATTTGGAGACGAATGAACCAAATTTCCAATCACACCAACCTGCAATAACAAGAATAATTGGTCCAAATAAGAAAACAAAGGCCAAGATCAAAATTTTAGAATAATGATAACTAAAAAAATAATTGAAGTCTCAAATTTTAAGTAAAGTAACTGCTTCATAATGTATAGCAGTTTCTTCTGAGCATAACATTAAGATGAGAGTGGGAAGAACATTGCACTCGACAATCTAAAAAGTCAAAAAAAATGCATTATTTTCTCATGGAAAATAAATGATAAAAAATTAGTAATCACAATAAGGAATATCACATGATTTTTATTCTCATCATTCTTGAAACCTGAGGTTCTTAGAGCCCCAACAGATGCCCTTTACACTTTAGCGCCAAAGAAATCCAACAATTCAACTAGAGGTGGTATTCCACCATTCATCCGAAAAAATAACTCATTAACAGAAAGTATTGTGCATAGTATCAAAAGAGAATGCATTAATAATAGCAACCTAATATGAGTTTTGATGTTGTTATTCTGATGGGCAAGGTTGGTGATCACATCAGTTTCCCATCTTAGGATGCTATTCACTACCCTAGAAGTAGATCCATCTTGGTGCCTCTTCAATAGGTCCACAATAAGTGGCAAAGCACTTATGTCAATAATAAGTTGCTAATGTTCTGGCTGTTCCACAACAAAATCATAAAAGTTCATGAGTGTAACATGTAAACACAACACAAATAATAGTCAAAAATAGAATGTACAATAGGGTACAAATCAAACAACTAAAGCCTTATAATGTGTGAGACACTTCATTGTTCATGAATTTTGAACTCATGAGTTACTCACAAATTGTAGTTTATAATCATTCCTTTTGTGTTTTTAACATTTTTTATTGTCTATGTTATTATTGATGAAAGCACCTAACATCTAGACTACGTTAATTCATTGACCCTTTATATTTTATGAGAGGATTGCCTGTTATTTTTTTACTCAGAGTTTTTCATCAAGTTTTATGGTTGGCATAGAATTATGCATAGCATCAATGCTAAAACTCTAAGGAAAACAAACCTTGAAGCATGTAAGGGTTCAATTTCCTAAAAAATGAGAGAACATACATTGTTCCAAACATAGAGGACATGGGCATACATACTACAGTAATGCCCCATATACTGCTATCACATACTGTGTGAAGTGACCATCAACTCCATAAAGAGGATGTTACATGGTTATGCATGACATGAGAGTTTGTGCATGGTAGTAGGCACCTCAATTGCACAATAAAAATTGCAATTGTGTAGTATTGTTTTCGTTGATAGTGTGCATGGTCGTATATGGTAATATGGCACAAAAGTATGCACTTCAATTATATGATTTGAACACAACTTCAATTTTTATGATATATCATTTCTTCATATGATATATACATTATAAGGATAATCTCTTGTGTATGCATACAAGCATCATATTGCACATCACTATTATCTTAGTTGCACGTTTATATTAAAGTATATACTTTTATATATAATTGCATATGATTATATAAATATACAAGTGTTTAGATATAATGTTGTGTTTAAAATATTTTATAAATGATAAATATATATATATATTAATATATATGTAACACTTTAATAAATATTATATAGTATATATATCACATTTATATAAGCATTATAAATATTATATATTTATATAAAAATTTATATGTTATATAAATGTTTACAAATATGTTTAAACATTTTATAAATTTATATAATGTTATATAAAAAATTATATAAATGGATAGTTTTATGTAAATGTTGTATAAATATTTATAAACATTTATACATATGTATAAATATTTAAATATAATGTTATATCTTTATATAAACATATCAATGTTTATATATAATACAATACGTTTATATATATTAAAGTATAACATTTATATATAATGTCATATGATTATATAAATATATAAAAGTTTAAATATAATGTTATCTATTTATAATATTTTAGGAGACAATCAAAACATTGTGTTTGTTTTTTCATAAGTTACGGAAGCATAATACATTAAGCAAATTTTTTTTTCTTAGGTTACAGAAGAATAAAACAATAAACTTACATTTAGTATTTGAAATCCATAAAAGACTAAAAAATTAATCAGTAAAAGAACAAAGTTTACATTAACCATATGTTGTTTCATCAATGGTGGAGTGTCAAAATAATATAAGTAATGTGAAAATAGAATAAAGAAAAAGAAAAATTAGGAGAAAATTAAAATAATTATATATATATATATATATAATGGTTATAAATTTTTAAGAATTCAATTTATTTTTTATGAATACTATATAAAATAATTATAAAGATATAAAATTTCATATTATTTGATATAATTTATAATTTATAAAATTCCAAAAATGTTGTAAAGTAAGAAGATCATTAAAAAGAGTTAAATTTATTATTTTAATAAAAATAGAATATTAAAAACTAATAGTAAAGATCTTACTAAATTGTTTTATGTTTATAAATTTCAGTAGGGACAAAAAATAAAATTTGAATTCAAATCAACTTTGTATCAGTTTGATAGTACTTTTCAAAAGTGTTTATATGGCTAAAATTAATTTTAAGTCTTTTTAATATAACAAAAATTTTATTAGTAATATTTTATATTACTTTTTTAAAACCCTAAAAAAATATTTGAAGTGTTCTTTTAATAATAACACCGAAATATTTATTTTTTAAATCATCAAATTTTTTTTGATGTAATAAAAATATCTATGTATAAATCTTTAAATTTATTTTCTTTTAAATTTTATGAAACTTTTATAATTTTTTTTATATTTCAAAAATTTAATATCTTTTAGTAATTATTTTTTTTAAAGATTCCTATAGTCATACTTTTTTTTACTTTAAATAATATAAATGTTTACTTACTTATTCGTTAATTTTGATATTATATATATATATATATATATATATATATATTATTGTATCATACAATTAATTCTTTTACCTTTTTTTTAGTAGTAATTTTTATATATGTTCATTTATTAATTAAAATATCTTTAAAAATAATTATATGTATTTAATTAATTATTTAATGTTTTTTAATACAATTATTAATATATCATAATTTAATATTACAGAAAAATATTTTTCATAAATTTTTAAAAATTTTATAATCATAAAAATAGTTATTTTATTCGTTATTAATATAAATTTGTATTAGTATATATATATATATTTGGAATTATTTATTTATAATATCTTGTTATTATAATTATAAGAGGAGAAGATGTCTTCCTTTAAAATACATAATTAGATAAAATATTAAAACAAATAAATTATAAAAAAATTTAATCAATATATAGTAGGGATGGAAATTATTTCCTGCCCAAATATCCTGGGAATAATCCATAGCTAAATCATATATTTTGGGAAAATTATCATTTAAGGAATAATCACTTGGAAATAAATATAAAATCATAAAAAAATTTTTAGAATATTATTTAGAGAATGATTTTGTCTCGAACTAATGAGCTAGAAACATTTGACTCTAAATTCAGTACAAAAATGCCCGCCATTCTTTGTGAAAAAATTTATGATAATTTTTTGTCGAGACAATTTTAAATAAAAAATTTCAATCTTTAATCCATCACAAATCCATCAAAGATCCATCACAAATTTGTAATTCAATTTAAAAGCAAATATATCGTGCTAATCCCTCACTAATTAACTATGAATTATTTATCTAGCTATATTTTCATAGCTAAATAGATATTTTCTAATTATGTAGATAGACTTGAATGATACATATAAATATAGACAGACAGACAGATAGAAAAATAGAAAAATAGATAGATAGATACATAGATAGACAGAAAGATAGATGATAGATTGATAGACAAATAGATCGATAGATTAATATATAAATAGATAGAAAGATAGATAGATAGATAGACAAATAGATCGATAGATAGATAGATAAAAATAGATAAAAAGAAAGAAAGATAGATAAATAGATAGATAGATAGTTAGATAAATAGATAGATAGAGAGGTAGATAGATAGAAAGAAGATAGGCAGATTGATAGACATTTAGAGAAACCAATAGATAGAAAGATAGATAGATAGATCGATAGACATATAGATAGATAGATAGATATATATACACACTCATAGACACAAATAAAGAGATAGACATATAAACAAATAAGTAGAAAAATATATAAACAAATAGATAGTCAGACATACAAATAGATAGATAGACAGACAAACAGATAGATAGTTAGATAGATAGACTGATCTATAGACAAAAAGATAGACAGAAAGATAGACAGATAGATAGAAATATAGACATATAGATAGACAACTAGATAGACAAAAAGATAGATTAAAAGATAGAAGGAATGATAGACATATAATAGACAGATAGATAGAGTGATAGATAGAAAGATAGATAGATAGAAAGACAGACAGACAGATAGACAGACAGATAAATAGATAGACAAACAAACAGATAGATAGATAGATTGATTGATTGATAGATAGATAAACATATTGATAGATAGATAAATATAAAATAGATAGACAGCTATTTATCTGTCTGTCTATTATAGATGGATTAAGCAACAAAATTTTCTACGGATTAAGCAACAAAATTTTCCTAGCTAATTAATCCATAAATTAGAGATGGATTTAGCGATGAAATTTCTCTTGCAAATAAAATCCTTAATTTAGTAACGTATTTAGTGATGGAATTGCCCTAGCAAATAAAATTCTTAATTTATCGACGAATTTAGCAAGAAATTTGCCTAGCTAATAAAATCTGTAATGTATCTAAGGAATTAGCGACGGATTTTCTCTAGATAATAAAATCCATAATTTAGTTATGGATTTAGCTAAGGATTTTCTCTAGCTAATAAAATCCTTAATTTAGCTACCGTTTTAATGATGAATTTTCCCTAGCTAATAAAATTCATGATTTAGCTATGGATTTAGCAACCAATTTTCCTAGCTAATAAAATTTATAAATTAGTGATAGATTTAGCGACGGAGTTTCCCTAGCTATTCAAATCTTTAATTTAATGATGGATTTAGCGATAGAATTTTCCTAGCTAATAAAATTTATAATTTAGCGACGGATTTAGTGATTGATTTTCTCTAGCTAATAATATCCGTAATATAGCGATGAATTTTCTCCAACTAATAAAATTCATAGTTTAGCTATTGATTTAGTGACAGAATTTCTCTAGCCAATTTTTAGTTATTTAAATTTTTTTAATTTATTATTAGTTTTAATATTTTATTTAATTTTATTTATTAAATGTATGTTAATGGTCTATAGATTAACAATCTTTTTTACATATATTCTCCTCGTAAAATCATAAAAAAATTATATTATAAATAAATAATTTAAAAAATATAAAAATAAAAAAATATTATATTAGAAAGGTCTAAAATAACTATTTTTATGATGTTTTAATTTTTTAAAAAATTATATAAAAAAAATTTCTCAAATTTTAAATTAAGAAACTTAAAAATTTGTATTAAAGTAATATTAAATAATAAATTCAATAAGTATAATAATTTTTTTCGATATTTTAAAAATTAAATTAACATATATTAAAATTTCTACAAATATAAATGTAAATTAATTCATTGTATGATAAAATAGAAAATATTTTCAAAAATATCAGATATTGACGAATAATCTAGTAAAAATTAATATTATTATAAGTAAAAAGATTTCTGATTATAGAAAACTTTTAAAAAATTAAATAATACAAATTTTGAAAATCTTGAAATATAATAAAAATATAATTTTTTTAATAAAATTAAAAGAAAATAAATTAATATTTATAAATAAAAACATAGATGTTTGCTCCTACTAAAATTTATATGAATAAACAATTTAATAATATTTTTACATTTAGGTTTTAACATTTAGTTTTTATTAAAATAATAAATATAAAAAATTTTTTTAATTATCTTCTCACTTTAAGTAATTTTTTGAATTTTAAAAATTATTAATAATATCAAATAATATGAAATTTTATGCCTTTAAAATTATTTCATATTATTTTCGTAAAAATTAATATGAATTCTTAAAAATTTATAACCATAAAATCTAAATTTTTATATATTTTTAACATTTAATGTATTTTGTAATTCTTAGGTGAGTGGCTAGAAGACAAATCATCTTTTTATTTATGTCTTATTATAAGAAATTTGTTAATTTTGTAACTATTTGATATTTTTTTTATAAGGCTAAACATATTTTTTTAATTGTTTATATATTTATTGTTTAATTAATATTGAAATAAAAAATTCTAAGGTGTTTGTTTTTCATGTGTACCTTGCTACACACACATTAATTTTGTTGAAAAAAATTATGATAGTAAATACAATTAATGAGTCTTTTTTATTATATATATACATTGCTTATTTAATGTTTTAATAATAAAAAATATTAATAATTTGCTAATATATACATTCACTTGTCAAGATGCGATAATCTCTAACAATTGAAGCAAACCTTCGCGTTCGACCATCTATCTCTCGACACTGACACATCAACATATAATCGAGGTTTATGTTTTAATATGTTATTTGATTTGAGGTACCACCCTATACATTTATTCTTCATCAACATATAATCGAAAATTGAGTTTATGCGTATTGATTCTTTTATTTATTGTTTCCGAAATTCTTCTCCTTTATTCGCCATGGTTTGTTTGGATTGCATATATATACTTAATCGTATACATACTTCATGCATTTGTGATATAATGCATTGTCATTGTGTAAATTTTGATGGTGCATAGTAGGTATGCCTAATTAATAACTGCTTCAATATACATAACTATATATTGTATACAAAAATAGCATACATAAATATAAGTGTTTTTTATATAAGTGTGTTTAAACATAACTATATCTATATAGCTATAAAAATAGTATACATAAACTATTTAAACATAACTATATATATATAACTATAGAAACAATATACATAAACTTTTACTATACTTTATAAGTAATTTATAAAAATTATAAAAACTTATAATTATAAATGCAAAAACATATAATATTGGAATTTAAATTATTTTAAATCCAATGAAATTTAACTAATCAAACTAAACACATCACAGCCCCTGAATGAGAGTGCCCTAGGATCATGATAATAAACCCTCGTGCAATGTCATCTTAAAATTATTCTGGGTCATTATAAACTCATTACGTACTCATATCAAATAATTACTTTTCAATGTTGTCCGAGCCACTTGTATTTATTGTATGATCAATAATTGAAATGTTAATTCATCCATCCATTTATATTGGACCATAAAAGAAAGATTTATTATGATTCCTACGGCTAGAATGATGTATATTCATTTCATGCTAGCTTAATAGCCACCAGAGGGATGATATTTCATAAGTCATATAGGGTTGATTATCTTCATACTACCACCATAATTTGATTACGTTTCTAATTTGAGCCAAAGAAAAGAGATTATAATTTTAATTTAAAAAATAGATTTAGTCACTTACATGATTTGTATGTCATATGATCATTTTTTTATATATTATATATTAAATTTTTAATATTTCTAAATTGTTTGTAGGAATGAAAGTCAATAAGTTAAGAGCCCACCTAAACCCAAGCTAAATCCAACACATCAACCTGCATTATGTTCAAATCCCTTGTAAGAGACTAAGTATAGAACTATTCAACATGTATAATCAAATTGATAAATCATGGTTTTATTATAGTTTTGGATGGCACAACAAAGAAGCTGGAACAAAGAGACCTTGCTTATGAAGTTGCATAAAGGTATTTTGTAAGTTTTCGAGTTGATCACATAGCAATTAAAAAAATATCAAAAATAAATTAGTGATCAAGAATAATTATTAGTCTTGCAAAGGAGCCAAAAAAATCCAAATTATTGAGAGAAAAAAGAACATGAAAATAGAGTAGGCTTATAGCTCTTAAGTAGCAATTACATGCATCACAAGAAATCCAAATCATTCTAATCTTCAAATAGAAAAAAAGATTAGGTTTGCATCTCTTAAATTACAAAACAAAATAACAAAAATAATTTAAATTTTATCCATTGATACCACTAAAAGGTAGGAATATTGGTTTGAGAAGTATTTTCTTAAATTAGTTCAATTTTATAATCTTGTTAAATAGATTTTCTTGACAACAAAAGTACTTTTCATTTTATTTTGTTGCTTCCAAAAATAGCACTAATATTTATCTAACTTTCCAAAAAAATGGAATTCCTCCACGACACTATTAATAATAATAATACTTAATACTTTCATCCTTAATCTATTTATATATATACATATATATAATGGATAATTATGTTATGAATCCAAAATAAAAATATATATGATTAGGGTTATATTTTAGTACTTAAATTTGGATACTCATCATTATCCCTATATAATTAAAAAGAACATTATACATAAACTCGTTTCTGCATACTCAGTATGCAAAACGAGTTTATGCATATGTTTATGCATACAGGGTATGTATAAACTCCAATATGCATATGTTTTTAATTATGAAAAAATGAGTTTCTGCATAAACTCATATGCATACTTGAGTATATGCATACTGTATGATTAAAAGACGGTAATTATCAGTATAGGAATTTGTAAGACCCAAATCATAAATATTTTGGATTTGGGTCCCCAAATGTTATATTAAAATTAAAAATTGTAATAAAACATTATTATTTTTATTTTGAGTCCCCTTAACATTTTTCCTATAACTTTATAACTTTTATCCACTTTTAATCCACTGAAATGCATCAACTTTGTTTATCTCACAGAAGTTTTTAATAAATTTAAATCTAAAATAATAGTTTCAGAATTCAAAAATCAATTTTTTGATTCTCATAGGGTTTACCAAAATATACTTCTTCAAAGAATAATGATTGGTTCAAATCCATGGCTTACACCCATTTAATGATGCTACCAACCATCTAACTAGTAACTTTTTAGAAATCTTAGATTCAAAAAAACTTTATAATGATAAAGCAAGTAGGATTTGATAATTTTAAGTGTTAGAATTATGATTATATGTGTACCTATATGTATACCTACATGTAACTATATTTATAATTACATGTATAATAACATACAACATTATATTTAACTATATATGTATTTCAATGTATAAATATTTGTATAACTATATATAAATATTTTTATAACTATATAACACTCTACAACATTAAATATAACTATATTTATAACTATGTATACATATATATAAATCTATATATTTATTTATGACTTTATATATTTATGTATAACTATTTGTATAAATATATTTTTATATATAACTATATGTTTAAATATATCAAAATATTAATAGCTATATATACTATATGTATAATAACATATACCTATAAATAATTGTATCTTATTATATATATAACTATAAAAGCTTTATAGCAGTAGGAATATAGTAGAAAAACACATAATTTCAACAAAAAGAATGTGTGAAATGGACACTGAATCCGCAGGGGAAATTCACCTGAAAAAGTGCCAAAGAACTAATCAGGAATAAAAAGCCTTCACAATTTAAAGAAATTTGGATAAAAGATCTACCACAGAAATTGAATGTGTTTATGTGGAAAATAGTTTTAAATATTATTCCAGTAGATGGAAATATTCAGAAAAACAGCATAAAGTTAGCATCTAGATCCGAATGCTGCCTTCAAGAGAGAGAGAGAGAGCACTGATCATCTTTCTCTTCAGGAAAAATACCAGCTAATTTATGGCAAATATTAGAATATGAATTGGAAATTAAAAATGATAATCATCTCTGAAAAAAGAGACTGGAATCTTGGTCGAAAAAGGAATCAAAGAATAAAATTTTAAAATGGTTAAGGAATTACATTCCGCATATAATACTTTGGTGCATATGGAAAGCTAGGAACAAAAGTAGATTTGAGAATGTGGTAATGAAGGTTAAAGATATATTTGATAAATTAAAAGAGAAATTGCTTTTATTACTGCTTGCAATCCAATAAAAGCGAGAAGCATGAGAATGGATGAGGATAGAAAGAGGGCATGGAACCTAACAACAGTAACAAGGAAGATGCCAGTAGTCAAAAGAGTTAACTGGAAAAAACCCTTGCATGGAAGCCTAGTGCTCAATACAGACAGGAGCTTCAAAGAGAGATGGGCTTGGCAGGGGGAGGAGGGTCTATAAGAAATGAGGAGGGCAAAGTGCTAAAAGCTTTCACATCAAGGAGCACTGCCTCCTCGGCATTACATGTAGAGATTATAGCCCTGCATAAGGGCTTACAAATTTGCAAAGATAATAACTACCATAAAATCCAGGTTCAAGTTGACTCAAAAATACTGGTTCAGCTAGTACAAAACAAGTTACAATTATGGCAGTTTGAAGAAGAAATTGATGACATCAGAAACATTTAGGAGAATTAAAAGGAGAGATAAAACACATTTATAGAGAGGCTAATGCGTTGGCAGATAAATTAGCGGAGGATGGAATGAAAATCGGAGTACAAGAATTTGTGGTAGATGGAATCCCTGGAAAGTTTATAGGTTTATTAGAATTAGATATGATTGAATTTCCATATGTTAGAATACAAAAATCTTAATTAAAGTTGTCCTTAAAGAATACTTCATTGCTCCGTTGATTATTCAGCAGCTTCACAACTCTAGGAGAAGAATAAATGACATATAAAAAGCCTCCCAGTGAGGGGAGACTAAAAACAGAAGAGGTATGTATGTAGTTAAATGTTATTTTGTCGTATGCTTGCTTATTTTCAGGTGAAATTAGTAAAGGAATAATATAATTTCTAGAAAGTGAGAATCTAGTTGATTCTATAGAGAAGGATGTTCACCTAGGTCCGGTGGGGTATTTAAAAGGTAGTATGTTTAATTTTTATATAGCTGGCTGTAGATTTCTGTGCAGTTTTAGCAGAATAAAAAGCTTCCAATATGTGCCTTATGTGGAAAGAAATTGGATGGTAGAGCTATACTTGATCAATTATTTCGGTAAATTGTCATGATGAATGTGTCTGTTTAAGTGTGGTAATGCGTCTTTATAATCAGTTTTGTGGTAATGCATTAAAACTGTAAGAGCCTTGTATGGTAAGGCATCATTCTGTGTGTCAATGGGTGCGTCTGTTTTTATGTCTTTCGGAAGTTTGTTGGTGCGTCTGTTACACCTCTGCAAGCGTCTGTAACGAGTCTGTATGTCTTACGGAATTAGATGGTAAGGAGTAGGTAAGTTCAGGTCGGGAGAAGTTCATCAAATTGGGAAAGTTTTTCTGGTCAAGCGGATGAATTGTAACTCGAAGAAGTTCTTCGAATTGGTAAGCTCGAAGAGCAACCAAAAGCACGCCGACAGTGGAAAAGCTTGAGTCATAGAGAAGTTTATTGAATTGGCAAGCGAGAGGTATGCTCAAATGGTTCACGGAAGGTAGAGAACTTCCTCGCAAAAGCTGGTAAATCACTCATGGATAGAAGTTTCAGCAGACATAGGGCTTAAACTCCAAAAGCATGAAGGCCCATTTTCTTGTATTAGTATTATTTTAAGTTTACCTATAGATAAGGTATTTAAATGGGTGTAAATAGGTTAAGGGTAGATGTAGCTTGTAAAAAGGGTATTCCTCCGCCAAAAAAGAGGGCTAGTTTAATAATAAAAATAACCTTTTAAAAAAAAAAACTATAAAAGCTTTATACTTAACTATATTTAAATATATAATTTACATCTTATATTTAGTATACATTTGTATATATTAGTATATAAAAATGTATTTTACTATATCTATACCTATACATATCTATATGTATAATATATAAAATTATATGAATAAATATATATACCTACATGTATAAATATAAATATAACTATATGTGTAACTATATGTATAACGACATGTAACTATATTTATAATTACATATATTAAAACATAAAACATTATGTTTAATTATATGTGTATAACTATATATAAATATTTGTAAAACTAAATAAAACTTTATATAATTAAATATAACTATATTTTTAACTAGTTATACATATATGCATACATATGTGTAAATCTATATATATGTTAATAACATTGTATATATTTATGTATAACTAAATATAATTATTCGTATGAATATATATAATAT
>JAREIK010016822.1:0-19672 GCA_029783825.1 Sapria himalayana
TGGTAAGGATTCTCTCTCATGATGGGGGATTTTCTGCCCTTATCGCTATCAGATTAATAAGGGATAATTAGGAAGCAATTATTGAGAATTATCTACTTCCCTCATGGTGAGATTTGGTTTGATTTACGGGATAAGCAGTTATTAGGAATTATCCTACTTCCCTTAATGATGAGATTTGGTTTGATTTACAGGATATGGGCTTTTCAGGCTGTCCGTTGCTATTGGCCCTTGGGGCAAACGAACTTGGCTCCCTTTTTAGGCTGGTGCAGGGGCCCGAGCGTTTCAATGAGCTTACCTTTTTCTTGGGCTTGGTGAGTGGGCCTGCACGCCTATTTTTTAAACCCTATCATATATGTATGTAGAATGCTAGCTAAGAGGGAGTCTGCGCAGAGAGAGCTCGTCTTCGGAAGCGCCAGTCTGCTTTGGAAATTGAGGGAGAAGTGAGAGCTCTCGAAGTAAGTAATTATCTAATTTGTCTTACAACTTCCTAATTCAATTTCTGTACTCTGAACAAACATTACATATAATTCCTTTATTCTTCAATTTTGTTTGTTTGTTTGTTTATATGAAGATCGAGGTGGCGATTGCTCCCACAAGGATCAAATTTTTTTATCGCCATAATACTTCTCTGAAAAGGCAATGCAGTTCGATTGACCAAAAAATCTTAGTCTATGCTAATGAACTTGAGTCCAAAGAGGTTTCGATCAATCACATTTATAAGTTTAAATTTCAATTTTGTTTAGACAAATGATGTCATTTATATAAATGAAAAGAAAACATGTTGTTTCGATCGATCAAATCTTGATAATCTAGAATCTTAGTTATAAGACGTTAACAAATTTAATAAATTTAGTCATTTTATTTTATAATAACATTAAAATAATACTATATATATACAAAAATAATTTGACATTATTGTTTTCCAAAAAGAATATTGACTACAAATAATTAATTTCATCGATTTTCAATTCATGAAATGAATTTAGTGCCAATTATAACAATCAAATTATTATAGCATTGATTAATTTCAATAGTTTAAAAATTAACATAAATTTAGTATATGACATTGATAAGTTCAACATTTTGATTTTGGGATATACAAACAATTTCATCCATATGAATAGAACAAAAAAAACATAGTTTATGTTGATAAAATCTTATAATTTAGAATATTATTTGTAAGACGTAAACAAATTTAGTATAATTCAATCATAACAACTTTGTTAATCTTAAATTTTATGAATTTTTTTGCATAAATTTTGTAACACAATACTTTTCTTTGCAAATACATATCATGTAGGAAAAAAAATTGTCATTTTTAGATTATCTTTCTGAACGAATTATTAACATAAGTGATTAAGAAAAAAAAAGATATACCTATGTCTCATAAATTTTGGCACATGAAAATATTTTTAATGTACATTCTTCTTATTCACATGTCTAATTCAATTGATAGAGGATTAATGTTTAAAAGGCAAAACATTTTGGGATGGGTATGAGATTCGATTCCCACTTTACTACATTGTAACAAAGTGTTTAGTTGTCAAAAAAATTACACATTCTTCTTATTCTTCTTCCTACTTTTTTTTTTTTTAAATTATTGACCCATTTTTACTTTTGACAAGATTTTAATTATCCCAGATATTATCTCCTAGAATAAGCAATAAAATATCCCGCCCATTCCAGCACATTTCACATTCAGAGATTGAAAGGTAATGACCAAAATAACCAAGCAAAAAAAACATTAGCAGTTTTACCTTTCTTTTATGCAGGGGTATATTTGGCATTTCATGACTATTAAAAATCCTATGGGTGTGTTTGTGACTGGACAACAGGCAATAGCCGCGCCGGTGAGTAAAGGGGAAATAATGAAATATTTCCTTGTGTATATATATATAATATAACGGGAGAGTTCATCACGGCAACAAGACTGATTGGGCGATAGAAGCTAGGGATGGTGTTTGCAAACCAGAACAGCTCTGAGTTAGATTTCATGGCTTCCCTCCTTAAATTCATCTTCTTTCTACTGAGAAGGGTTTTGATTGTGCAGGTGTTGTTGAAATATGGAGGGAATGGAGGACTTGAGTTTGATTTTTGACATGGAAATCAGCCAAATTCAACTCCAAGATGAAATGGAAGATCAGAATGAGATTGAACTCCGTGGAAAAGGAAAACAGGCGATGGAGAATCCGGATACTGTCCCTAAGATACAAAATGTTGCATCCTCCAATGAGTATGTAGGTTGTTTTGTTCTTTTGTTAGTGATAATTGGTTTATGTGGGTGGAGGCATTTCAGGCAAGTAAATGGTGAGGAAAGTACATTAATGGTGCCGACTGATCAGAATGAGCCAGTGACTCCAAGTTTTTTTTTTCTTTTTCGCTCTGTTGGATCCTTTCAAACCGACTTTCTGCTCAAAAATCTAGACAGAATAAGTTTCAGTATATTGATGAAATGGAAAGAAAGGTGAAAGCTTTAGAGGTAACAATGATCTCTCTATATCACTATATGTAATATTAGCTTTTCACTCAACAAAATCTCTCTTTATTGATCTACCTTTTCTATATGAACAGGCTGAAATAGCTTTGCTCACTCCTCAAGTTGCAGTTCAGGAACACCAGGTTGCATTATTGAAAATGGAGAATAATTTCTTGAACCAAAAATTGGCTTCGTGGAAGAGAAGAATGGGATAAAAGATGGTAGCAGTTCAATCCCCTTTCTCTACCAAAGAGAAACCCTATTGATCAAAATCTTAGGGTTTGTTTAGTTCCTATTTTTGAAACTGCTTCTTGAGAACACATGAAGAACACAATTTTGGTGTTCTCTTGAAAAATGTTATTGTTGTCTGAATTTAGGGGCATGTTTTGTTCATGTTTTTTAAAAATGTTCTTGAGAACGGTTTTTGAAAACACAAATAACACTATTTTAGTAATCCTAAAAATTGTTCTTGTTCTCTGAATTAAGTAATTTTTGTGTTCTCCATACTTTTCAGAACAAAAAAAAAAACTAGGACCAAAAGTGGTCTTTGTGTGTTCCTTGTTCCCCTTTTTTTTTCAAAACAAAAAGACAAATTTAAAAACTATAAACAAATAAACCCCTATTATTTTCTTTGTTATCCGTGTTATTGAATTAAAAAAATGGGAACCAAACATAATTATTGGTGTTTTCCTTATTCTCCTTGTTTTTCAAAACAAAAAAAAACAGTTTTCAATAACTATAACCAAACCTGCCCTAATGCATTTTCTTTGTTTAATTTGCAGCTGTAGTGGAACAGAAAAGAGATGAAGTGAAGAGGCTTAAGGATATTTACCGGGTCCAGCAACAGCAAATGCAAATGCTAATGCAAGCTAGAGGAATGCTCGGTTGGAAAGTAACTGTTTTTTTTTTTTTTCATTTAAAAAAATCGTTGTCGAAATCACATGTTACTAATCATGGCTTAATTTTTTAACCAAAGTCGTAATCAGATGATGAAATGCGGCCTTTTAAAGAAGATGCTAATTATCATAACACATGCATTAAATACACATTCTTGCCAATAAGACCTAACTTAGTGGTTAAAAGGTTGGATAGGGCATAGAAAAGGTACCTAGTTCAAGTTTCCACTAGAACATAATACTACAACATTGTAATACAAAGTGAATAGATGTTAAAAAAAAAAAAAAACTTATTCTTAAACAATTTAATGTGGACATATCAATTGAAAATAGCGGATGTTAGACAATGAAATGCAACCTTATAGGTTAGAGGCTAATTATCATAAACATGTGCATTTAACAACTTAATATATTTATCAAGTCAAAAAGCTTTCAAGAAAATTTTCTCCTAATATTTTGTTCTTATCTGAAACAAAAGTCAATGCGAATAGATCTTTGGATATGTTAACCCTATGGGACTTTGAGGAAGTTTATGGCTATGTTGGAATTCTTAATGTTGTTTCTTTGGATATTATTTTAAAAGACAATAGAACGTACGTTTCACTGCAGGGCTTATTTCTCTAATCTTAATATTAACTTTTTTTTAGCTTTTTGTATAGGTATCCCCAACACTATGAACAAAAAGAGATATAGGATACTTTGCTTAATATCAAAAGCTCCATTATTGGGCATTGGACAATTATGGGTGATTTTAATGAAATTTTACTCCCTCATGAGAAAGTAGGAGAAACCACTAGTAACTCTTCTAGAATGCAAAATTTTACTGATTTTGTTGATAATTTTCAATTGCTTGATTTAGAATCTTTTGGTCTTCCTTACACTTGGTTTAATAAGTGAAGAAACTCCACATCAAATTTTGAAAATTTGGATAGAGTCTGCATTAATGATCATTGTCTTTTGGTTTTCAATGATGCAAGGGTTGCTAAATCTCCCCATCATAGGTTCTGATCATGAGCCTATAGTTTTACATTTGGACAAAGGAAAAATAAGGTTTATTGCCAAACCTTTTAGATGTGAAGAGTTTTGGTTCCATATATTGGGATTTATTGATGTTTTTTAGGATGCTTGGAATACACTTTTTGTAGGGTCCAAAGCTTTTTAGTTAGTAAGAAAAAAATCAAGCAATTAGACAAAAAGTTAAAACTTTAAATAAGGTTGAAGTTAAAAATGTATAAGAAAATATAAAGCAAATCGAGAAAAAAAAAATTATGAGATACAAGGTTCTTTAATGATAGACCCTTCTAATATTTCCCTCCAAAAGGAAAATGTTAATCTTTCTCAAAAGCTTGGTCACTTGGTGAAATTAGAAGATATCAAGTGAGCTCAAAAATTGAAGACAAGTCTGTACTCAATTAGGAGACATCGCATTGAATGGGTGTGAGTGCATGGTTGAAAAATCAACACTGTGCTTGGTGTTTGATTGGGTGGGCTCGGTTAAGTGGGACGAAGTCCAACAGAGTCGCACGGTTGAATAATGTGGTAAAGAAAACTTGTGTCGGGTAATAGCAAGAAGGGATAGACACCTTCTCGAGTGAAAGACTCAATAATTGTGCTTAGACATAAATCCAGCTATGAGAGGCGGTAAAAATTGTCTAGGTGTGCGAAGCCTACGGTGTGACACCAAAAATTCGCTACCACAAAAAGACACATGAGTTTTGTATACAAATGATCATTGGAGGTGTAACAATCCAAAAAGCTTTTGGTTTGAAAACAAATGAATTTGTTTTGTAAAATGATCATTGGATGTAATCCAGAATGATGGATTTTATCACGCATGGCTTTGGCATTGTGTGATAGGAGTCAGGTAAGGACTCGGGTGTGATGGGAGTCGGTAAGGACTTGGGCATGGTACATGATTGAGTCTCATCTCATTTCATGGCATGACATGTAGATTTCCATAGTAGGAATTGCAGTTTTTACTTGGAATGTGAATGTAATGTGTGGAACATGACCATTACATATGCACTTAGGTGGGGAGTAAGCCTTGTAGAAATATTCCTACTAGGCAGTGACTCACCCTTTATGGGGAAAACATTTTCAGATGCAGGGTGTACACTAGTGGACGGCGCTCATTCGAGGCCACCATTGTGAAGAAGGCCAACATGTGGCTTTGATAAATCTTTTTGTAAAATTGTGGAACAATCTAATTCCGGTATGTAATAATGGTACGATAGTCATGATCGAACTCTTACGGACTGTTTAAATGTAATATTCGCATATTTTTAACTTAAATATGGATGAATGGATCCTGGTAAATGGGACGTATAAAGGTGGTATCGAGCCACTCGGTATCCACAAGTATTTGATACCAGTTTGGTATCAAAGCTTGGGTATACGATTACCTAAGGTAGTATTTTCGTGGGTTGGCGGTTGGTCAACAAGACCCCCGAGTTTTGGGGCGTCACAACTTGTTCTAATATTAGTAGAATTTTGCACAAATTTTATGCCATGTCAAGACAACTTGTAAACTTCCATCAGTCTTCAGTTCAATTTTCAAATAATATGCATGGAGCTACAAAGAGAAGACTAGGGGAAGCATTAAACATTCACCGTTCCAATGGCATTAGCAAGTATCTTGGTTGCCCAATAATTCAAGGAAGAGTTAAAAGAAGTACATTTTATGAAGTGATCCTTAAGTCCCAAAAGAAGTTGGCTTCATGGAAAGCCCAGTTCCTTTCAAGAGTTGGTAAAATAACTCTAATAAAGGCTAATTTGGCGAGCTCACCTTTACATGTAATGAACTGCTTTAAGCTTATAAAAAGAAATAATGAAGATTGAGATAGAATTTTATGAAGATTGGTCGCTTGGAATAATGTTTGTAGGCCTAAATCTAAAGGAGGCCTAGGAATTAGAGAAAATGAGGATGTTAATAAAGCTTCTATTGCTAAACTAGGATGGAGAATCCTTACAGATAGTGATAGTTTTTGGGCAAGGATTATGAGAGATAAATATGTAAAAAGATAACAACTTTTTTAGGATCCTAAAAAAGGAAGGTGACTCTATGGTGTGGAAAGAAATTATTAATCATAGAAAATACACTGGAGTTGGCCTAAAATTGTGTATATGAGATGGTAGAAAAGTCTAATTCTAAACAGATTATTGGGTTTATATGATACCTCTTGTTTCATTCGTGAAAGAAAATAAATTGTAGTACATCAATTGGGACACTAAAGTACATGACTTTATAAATCATGAAAGTAAGGAGTGGAATATTCACATCATTTCATATCTTCTTCCTTCAAATGTGTTATTAGATATTAAATCAATTCCAATTCCTTCCTGCCTAGTGGAAGATAGAGTTCTATGGGGTTTTTCCCATGATGGAAGATTTACCCTTAAATCATGCAACTTAAGTAATGATAAAGCCTTTAGTGCATCCTAGGAATAAAGTTCTAAGTTGGACCTGGAAATAAATTTAATGCCGAAAATAAAATTTTTCCTATGGTTGGTCTTGAAGAGAAGCTCTTCCCCCACTTGTGAGTTTCTAATTGATAGAAGATTAGAAATTACAAACAAATGTTGATTGTGTAATCAGAACAATGAAAATACTAACCATATTTTCAAGCATTGCCCTTTTGCTCAAGGAATTTGGGATCACATTAAGTATAATTGTCCTACTCCTCTTTATGAAGGTAATTTCTTGGACATGGCTTGCAATTATTTATAAAAATTATAAAACTAACTGTAAATTTTTCAAGGTAATGGAGAAAATTGCCATTATCTTGTGGAATATTTAGACTCATAGGAATCAAGTTTTGTTTAGGAAAATTAAACCCAACCCATTTCTCATCATTGAGAAAGCTACCTTAATTTTCCAAAATCTTCATGGTATTTTGACTGAATCTTATTTGCATAACGAAGGACACATTGTCCCCTCTATGGTTGAAAAATGGATTCGTTGGATTCCACCTATTAATGGAATATTCAAGTTAAATTTTGATGGTTCAAGAGTACAAAATAGAAGTGCTTTAGGATGGGTTATTATAGATTCTAATGAAACTTTCAAAATGGCTGCTAACAGGCCTTTAGTCAATGCTTTAATAATTATAGTAGAGTGTATGGCTTCAAGAGATGGTGTTTGATCTCCAAAAAACAATGGTGTTTTAGACTTAGAGATAGGAGACTCCAAAGTTATTATAGACTGCTATAACAAAAAAAAAAGTAATTTACCTAGTTCAATTGTTTTATTAATGGAAGATATTTGGATCTCTCTCGGAGTTTAAACATTCATAAATGTAGTCATGTTTATAGAAAGGCAAACAGAGTAGCATATGTTTGGCTAAGAAAGGCATTGGTAGTATTAATTCAAATGTTTGGTGGTCAAACTTTCCTAAAGATGTTATAAATATTAGTTTTGAAGATTATTGTGGTTCTTTGTTTAATAGAGTTTGTAAGATTTCACAAAAAAAATTTAATAATAATAATATTAATAATATATGTCCAACATAAAACAAAAGATAGCAAGAATGTTACCTTCTATGATAAAAAATGATAATCAGGCACAAGCATTTTTTAACTACCAGGCTCTATCCCACTGGATCAAATGAAGAAGGGAATGCAGCCCTAAAGGTAGATTATATGCTTGTAATCATATGTACACACATTCCATTAGTCTATATGTCTTGTGGGAAAGTTTTTCCTACTCATGGTCTGTAGAGTACTGACAATGATCATGGCATATTGGCCTGAAGTCATTTTGAAGATGAGAGGTTTTATCCTCAGTCATTCAACATGGTAGCTTTCAAATTTCAAACATAAGACAGTTCATTAAAGAAGACTCCAAAAGAAAACCACAAGGACTAAAAAGACTAATTTGGCTGTGACATATAGGGCTTTGCTAGCACAGAATATGTATCAATTGGGAACAGCAGTAATTTGCAAAAGGAAAAAGCAATAAACAACTGGGTTGGATCATTTTTCAGTACAGGAACCCTGCTAAACTTAACGTTACTGACAAAGTAGTCCCAGCTTAACAATACTATTTTCCATTTTAATGCTATTCTCATTGCTTAAGGGATAATAACGTTATCTAGACCTAGAAAACTGACCCCACCAGGAGCATTTGAGTCAGAAATGGTTCGGAAGTTACTGGCCGTTCTTCAAATTGCAGACTGGAATCAAAGTAGGGTTATACTTGGTGACGTGTCTGAACTCATTTTTCTTGCCTATATATACATATAGGGGAAAGGCAAGGTTCTATATCCCCATAACATTATCACATCTTCTTAGGGTTAATAGAAGTTGTGAGTCTTTTTCTTTTTTCTTTTTTTTTTCTTTTCTGTTTTCTGTATTTTCTACTAATATAGCCAGTTGCCCAGTTGTTTTGCAGGCATAACAATGGAAGACATGATCAGAAAGAATCGTGTTGGTCGCCCACCGCTGCCACTTCCACCGCCTCCTTGGTCTCAGGCTCCTTCAGCCCTTGTACCTCCTATGCCATCTCAACTTGGGAGGCAACCCCAGTTGATGATGATGGCCAATGTTGGGGATGGCATGATCAGGCCATTTCCAGAAGGATTAGGCCCCATAATCAATCCCCAGAATCAGTATCAACACCCTGAAAATAATCCAATCTTAACTGATCTTGTAGTCTCCGACTCTCCGCCACTGGTACTACTGTTGGTTCTTCTGGAGTCTCCTCCGGAACCGAATCTATGACAGTGAGTGGGTCCAGGGGTAGAAAACCACACCTTGGCATGGATGACAGGAAATTGAGACAGTCTGCTTTCATCTCTTTTATTTTCAAATGATATATCAATTATTTTTGTTATTCTTTCAATGATGGGGAGAACTCTAATTAAGTGTTTCCAATGGTGATCTGTTTGGCTCACACAGGCTTCTTTCAAACCGAGTTTCTGCTCAGAAATCTAGACTGAGAAAGGCTAACTACATCAATGAACTGGAGAACCAAGTGAAAGAACTTGAGGTAGTCCCAGAATTCTCGGTCATTCAACTTCTCTCTCTGTCTCTGTTATTTTTATTAATAACATTTGTATATAAGTTCAGGCCATGATAGCAACATTCTCAACTGAAGTGATAGTGTGCCAAGAGAGGAAAAGGCTGCTACTAATAGGAGAATAATTTGGTGAAACAAAAGAACGCCATGGTTGAAGAACAACTGAACCTCAAAAATGGTATGTAATTGTATAGCTGCTATAAGTTTTTTCTCGCTCTCCATCTATCCATGGACTCCCTATTTTTCCTCTCTCCTGACAGTAACGCTCATCTCTGGCAGAAGAAGCTAATGTTTACAACAGGGAAATAACTAAGCTTCAAGAATGGGTTTCTATTACAACAGCTGCCAGACCAGACATGGATGTCTCCCAGCCCGTCTGGACCAATGAATTATACGACGAATCAAGACATGAGCCAGCTGGGTTGCCCTTCTCAGAATTTTGGAATGTCAGTTCTAGTTCCAGTTCCTGTTCATTTTCCTGTGCCTGAGGAGATGGCTTCCCAGGCAGTTCAACTTGCTTAGGAATTGAAGGGCTTTAAGAGATACAATTAAAGGCTAGCTAGCTGCTCCAACAACAGAAAATGGTAGTTTCATTTTCATGAACGAACATAATCAAAAGCTCTAGCAAAGTTTGTTGGCTTAGCTGAAGATTGCATTTTCCCCCCCTCATTCCTAGCTGTTGTTGTTCTTGTTTGGTTTTTTTCTAGGGTTGGTGTTAGCTTTTTTTTCTCCTTGCTTTCTGTTGTTGTTGTCGTTTTGTGGCTTTCTTTCAAATTCGAACTGTGTTTCAGATATTGAGTGGCGTCTGCCAGATAATTTTCTTTACTATGAGTTGATAAAAAAAAAAACTCTAATATCGGGAAATGAAGGTGTAACATCTGAATTTAAAAGAGAAAAATGAAAAAAAAAAAAAAAAGAGACAACAAATTATTGAAAGAAATGTGAACATGAAAAATAGATGATTAATCAATAAAATAAAATAGGTAAAGGTTATTGCATTTGGGTAATGGAATGTGAGCATGTATATCTCTTACCGTCCTTTATAACGGTTGGTCTCTTGTTACAGATAAAAGCCCGGTGTCTTGGCCCTTATTTTTAGAAGATTAGTTTTGTAAATTTAATTTTAAAGGGAACCAATTTAATAAAATAATATATGTGGATCATATTATTTATCCATATAATTATACGAAGAGATAGTATTTACAAGTGGGATAATTAGACGTAAGTTAGAGATTTAGTTCGAAGAGGTAGTCAGTTGTTTGCCTTCGATATTATTGGTGATGCCCTGACATTGTAAGACCAATTTAAGATTGTTATTTTATGTGGGTCCAATTTCAAGATATGTAACATTATTGAAGAATTCACTGTTTTCTATTTTTTTCTTACTAATCAAAAAAAAAATTCAATTGAATCTTTCTACTGCCCCAATATAAATATCTCAAAAATCGGTAAAAGAATTAGACATTGTTTTCTATAAATCTGCAGTCTTGAGAGTGCTTTCATGCGGTGGCCATTTTAATCATTATTAAGCTTCGGTATAGACAACATATCAACCTTAGGTACAACAATAGTTTATAGACATTTTCTATGTTGTTTTTCGTTATGGTTTGAATTGAAAATATGCTTTTATTAAAGGGTGATTTGATTAAAAGCTAGATCTTTGGAAAACCAAATTTTGGAAATTTGACCGTTATCAATTTTTAGCATGATTTTAACAAAAATACCTTATATTTTTACAAAAGTAAGTCGTTTTTTAAGAGATAATGTAAATATATAAAACGAAAAGAAGTCTTTTTGCCCAAAAAAAGATTATTTTTCAAGAAAAAACAAGGGATATGTGGTTTTTTTTAAAGCTAATAACTTTTTAATATAATGTAGTAAACTACTTTCATTGAGGCTTGAACCCCTCTCCATATGTCCAGCCATTTTAACTTTGTCGCTCTAACCAATTGAGTTAGGCTTGTGGACATAGAATAGGTGGTTAGATTCACAAATATTGCATTATTTGATGTCTTTGAACTAAATATTGCTTTATTAAAATTCGAACATGTGACCTGTCCCTAAAAAAGGTTATGCCCCCTCATTTTATTTTCTGTTTGTGCCACTGAATATATGGTCCTTAGTTCCTCTTTTCAAGCATCGAATTTACAATATGAACGTATAAATCAAGATAATTTTCAATATTTAATTTTTTTTTTTTGAATTGTTTATTTGATAAGCTAGCATAATGCTAATAATATATAAGTCATGTTTTTTGAAATATAAATCCATCGGTGCACACTTGAGCAACTTTTGTGCATATTGAAGAACTTTTTTTGAAGAGTCTGATGGAAAACTACTCTTGCTCTTTTTATCATTCCATATTATTTATTTGGCTTCTACTTTTACAATTAGATGACTTAATCCTCATTCCTGTTGTTGTTCTTGCTTGGTTTGTTTCTAGGATTTATGTTAGCTTTTTTCTCCTTGTTTTCTGCTGTTGTTGTCGTTTTGTGGCTTTATTTTAAATTCGAACTGTGTTTCAGATATATATTGGGTGTGCGTCTGCCAGATAATTTTCTTTACTATGAGTAAATAAAATAAAAAAACTCTAATATCAGGAAATGAAGGTGTAACGTCTGAATTTAAGAAAATATAAAAAATAAATAAATAAATAAGAAAAGAAAAGGAGACAGCATATTATTGAAAGAAATATGAACATGAAAATTAGATAATTAATCGAAAAAATAAAATAGGTAAAGAATACGTGCAATTGGGTAATGGACTAGCATGTATATCTCTTACCATCCTTTATAACGGTTGGCCTCTTATTACATATAAAAGCTTGGTGTCTTGGCCCTTTCTTTTTAGAAGATTATTCTTGTGAATTTAATTATAAGAAGGGAACCAATTATTTGGTTTCTCTGCTTCAAATATCATATCTGCCATTAACATTTGTGGAGCATATTATTTATCCATATAATTATACGAAGAGATAGTATTTACAAGTGGGATAATTAAACCTACGTTAGAGATTTACTTCGAGGAGGGAGTCAGGCCCAGCTATTTGCCTTCGATATTATTGGTGATGCTCTTACATTGTTAGACCAATTTCAGTTTCAAGAAAAAGATTGTTATTTTATGTGAAGATTGTTATTTTATGTGGAGTCCAATTTCAAGATGATGGGGTTTGAAATAATAGGCGCGCAGGCCCTAAGATATAAGTCCAAACGTCGGGATTAAAAATGGGCCCAGTACTAGGAATAGGCCCTCAATGGTATCCCTCAAAGGCAGGCTCAAAACGAGGGCCCAACTCGCCCCTTTAAAATGCTAGCAGCCCAAGGAATCCGTATTAGGGGAAAACACCTGATCTCCACCAATCAGGAAAGTAAGATATTTCCCAATTATTGCACATCAATTATCCCTTATTAATTAGGAAAGAAAATCTCCTATCCAGTGGGAGAAATATAGCGTCACCCTCCAACAAGGAAACATACTATTCGGTGTCATCACCCGACTTGGAAACATACTATTCAGTGTCACCATCTAATTAGGAAAGTTGTCATGATCATCCATTATAAATACCGGGCCACCCCATAAGTGAAAGGTACGCAGACATACACATAAAAACTCATTCTCTAAGTAGTTGATCTTCTCTTCCATCGGAAATAACTGACTTAGGCATCAGAGAGGCAACGGACGAGTCCCCGCCGATCCCTTTCTGTTTCTTGTTTTTGCAGAGGAGCCCTGAAGTCCAGAGTCGGCAAACCGACCCAGCAAATCCAACACGCTCAAACCCAGTTCCAGTTGAAAAAGCATCATCACAAGATATGTAACATTGTTGAAGAATTCACTGTTTCTATTTTTTCTCTTATTAACCCAAAAATTTTTCATTTGAATCCTTTCTATTGTAATCTTTCTATTGCCCCTATATAAATATCATAATAATCGGTTATAGAATTAGAGTTTGTTTTCTATAAATCTGCACTATTTAGAGTACTTTCATGACCTGGTTCTTTTTGTTTTTTTTTTTTTGGAAAGGGGTTCTAATCATTATTAAAGAAAAGCTTACTAGAGAAAACAAAAAATAGTCTAGAGAGTTACTATTATGCGCCCCTAACAAAGGTTATGCCCACCTCATTTATTTTCTGGCTCTGCTAGTGAATATATGGTCCTTAGTTCCTCTTTCCAAGCATCGAATTTACAATATGAACGTATAAAATTATAAATCAAGATAATTTTCTCTATTTATTTATTTTTAATTGTTTATTTGATAAGCTATCATAATGCTAATAATATATGTCATGTTTTTTGAAACATAAAGGCATCTATGCACACTTTGAACTACTTTTGTGCATATTGACAAACTTTTTTAAAGAGTGAATGAGAACACTCTAGCTCTTTTATCATTCCATATTATTTATTGGGGGAATTGTGTTTAAATGTAATGAAGGGACCATGCGGCCCGAGGCCCGCCTTGGGCCCAGCCCGACGGGCTAATTTAGGCCCGTTTAAAGAAGGGCCAGGCCGTGGGCTTGATTTTAGGCCCGTCGGGTCGGCCCAATTCATGGGCTTTTAGGCCCGCCAAAAGGCCCGCCTAAAAAGCCCGTCAAAAGGCCTGCCTAAAAGCCTGTCAAGAGGCCCGCCTAAAAGCCCGACCCCTCCACTCAGGTAGTTAGGTTTTTTATTTAAATTGTATTCAAAAGTTAAATAAAAAATAAAAAGTAAGCTTAAAAATAATTCAAAATAAAAAATACTTCATTTAAAAATTTCATTCATCGAATATAATATTACATTTGGAAATGTATGAAAAGTTTACATCACTATAAAATAAGTACATCCCAACTAGGTTGATACCTACTTATTTGTTAATCATTTGTACTTTTCAACCATAAGAAAATAAAAATACAATATACATTTAACGAAATATTTTAATCACTATTTTCTGGTGACGGGGAATTATCATGGATCCATTCATGTTTTGATAAATTTAAGTTCTCTGTATCAGTCACTAATGCAGCTTCTCGAACATGATCGTGCAATCTCTTGTCCGCTAAATTCCAATCTTTTAAATATACTACTGTTGGGGGGAGCGGGCCGGGGAAGAGAGGAGGGGCGAGGGGGGCCCGTGGGCTGGGCCCGTGGGCTTGGCCGTGGGCTTAGCCCGTGGACTGGGCTCGTGGGCTGGGCTAGTGGGCTGGGTCATAGGCCTTCAAATTTTTTTAAGCCCGGCCCGTTGACCGGTCAACGGGCCTAAAGGACGGGCCCGACTCGGGCCTAAGGCCTAATTTCTCCGGCCCGGCCCGTTGGAGACCCCTACCATAATAAGGAAAATAAAATTTTGGTTTCTCATATTTGTTAAACAAGGAATAGAAGCATAAAAATAAAGCAAACATGCAATGAAATAGTAAGCTCATTTTTAAGCCAAAAATGCCCCTCATGTGGGACCCACATGATCATTTCTTCTCTATTGGATCACCCTTCCCTCTCCTGTATGTCCTCTTCTCTCTCATCCCCACCCTAATCATTATTGGAGTTATAGGACTAATTTAACACCCTCATCCCTCTCCTGATCATCCATTGGAGTTATAGGACTAATTTAACACCTTGAACCCTTAAAAGCACTAATGTAACACCTTGCACTAATGTAAAAAAAAAAAAAAAAACCTTTAAATTATTATAAAAAGTATTTGTAATAAAACTTATTATAAATATCTAAATTTATTTAAAAACTAAGAAATGAATTTAATTTTTCATTTAGTAGATTTAAAAATTTAAAACAAAATGGTAATAAAAAAATTAAAATAATAAATAATTTATTTATATTTAAAAATAATGATACATTTATTTTTATTTTTAAATTATGTTTAATAGTCTATACAAATTTTAAAAATATCAAAAGGGATTCAAAATATCAAAATTATAAATTTAAAAGAAAATAAATTATGCATGCAATATTAGTAAAATATTAGAATTTATTTATTTATTATATTATTAATATTGTATGTAATAAATTATGTATGCAATAAATAATTAAATTCTAATATTTTACTAATATTTGTGTAATAAAATAAAAAATAAGGCAAACATTATTAAAATTTTATTTTAATTTTTTAAATCTATCAAATGAAAAATAAAAATTTTATTTCTTATAAATATATTTATTTATAATAATTTTAAAGGTGTTACTTTAGTTCAAGAATTACATTATTGCTCTAGCTCCAATGGGGGTTGAGGTAGAGAGGAGAGGAGGAGAGAGAAAAGAGTGAGGGTTGATCCAAGAAGATGAACATATTTTTGGCTTAAAAGCGGATTTACTACAATGTAGTAAATTGTCTCCGTTAATTGAAACTCGAACCGCTCCTCTCCCCAGGTCTAACCATTTTAACGTAGACGCTCTAACCAATTGAACTAAGCTTGTGGACGTTTAGCTTCTGCTTATAAAATTCGATATCTCAATATACACAATTGCCTTACTTGACTAAGTTTAATTTACTAAGTTTTTATTGAAACTCTAAAAGTACTATGGAAAGAAAATATAGAGAAAAATTAGAATGAATGAAAATTTGGAAGAAAATAAAGAGAATTATGTAGAGGTGCACTATTGGACCAATAAGAAGGAAAATATAACCCAAGTATCACATATCACTTGAAATGCACTATTTCCATGAAATTAATAAAAACATGCAATTTTTAGTAACACTTAGTTAAACCCTAAACTATTCTTTTATGAGTTAACCCATGGGACCCACCCAAGGCTAGTAAGGAAAATGATGATTCCCCTCTTCCCTTTCAATTCCTATGTGATTTAGTTTAAAATAAATAAATAAAATAAAAATTCATTAAACCCCTCTCCCATGTGAGTTTAGTTTTAAATAAATGAAAAAAAATAAAAATTCATTAAAATTTTAATGTATAGCATCCCCATTCTTAATCTTTGCCCCATCACATTTAAAATTTTTGAAAAGGTTTATTGAATTACATACAATACCTTTTGAAGAAACATTTTAAGGGTGATTATTTTTTAAAGTTTATAAATTTTGCATCCAATCTGTTGCAAATTTCTTTTTCAAAATTAGCCCAATTATATAACAATTTATTTTGTATTAAATTTATTTCTAAATAAATTATAATTTTAATATGAAATACATTATCATTCAATTTAATTTAATAGTAATAAAATTAGCGCTGGAGAAAGACATGAGTGGCCATCTTTGGCCTAGAAGGATTGCTAGCAGTCTGTAACCAGGGTATTCCCCCCTCCCCAGTATCAAAGAAAAAAAAAATTAACATAATTTTAATTTAATCACTTGTAAATAGAAAATATTATTCTATAAGCAATAAAACATTGGAAATTAAATCTTGAAAATAATCAAAATTTTATTTCAAATGTAATAAAGGATGTTTAGGGTTTCTACAAAACATACTTATTCTCTACAAGCAAATGACGATGAAGATAGGTAGGGCAACATTCCTTTTGAATGACTTCGGAGCTTCACTTTTATGTAGGAGGGCTACCGTTATTTTGAATGAGAATTTTATCTCCTCAAAAAGTGTATTTTTTATTAATTGAAGATAATGTATTTCCTAATTAATTAATTAATTATATATATATATATATATATATATATATATATATATATATATATTATTATTATTATTAAGCAGCTAAACACTTTAATTATTATGTAGTAAATTGTCCCCACTAAGACTTTAACTGGGACCCATCCCCTCCAGTATATCATTGCTTTTTTTAAACATTAAGCACTCTATTACATGAGTTATGCATGATAAGTGCTCTATATATGAGAACAAAGAACTAAGAATTTTATCTTATCCCCACATGAGCTTGCCTTTTTTAAACTGTCCCCCATTGAGCGTTCTATATTATTAACTCATTTATCTGTTTTTATATATATAAGAAGAAATTTAAAAATATGTAAAATTTTGAAATTTTTGATTATATTTATTTTTTTTTTATATATTTCACTGTGAAGCTAAACATGAAAACATTATTTTCCTTAATATTTTTTTCCAAGTACTTTCCTATTCCAAACAAGAGCCTAAGAAAACAATCCAAATTAAACATTAATCCTCCGTCTCCATGCTCTTTTCATTTGGGCTAATATTAGCATCCAGAACCAAAAAATCTGACTCCATCTAGTGCATTTAATTAGTCACATATGATATTAATGGTTCTCACATTTATGTCATTATTTAGAAATCGTTGAGTAAAATTAATTATTGTGCAAGGAAAAATAAGCCTATATTTAGTAATCTCTTACTAATATATTAATTTTCTTCCCTATTTATACAAAGTTTTCCTTTTAAAATACTATTACTATATGTTGTAGGGTTAGTACACAATATACTTAGATAGTCTTTTGTTTTTCTTTTCCCTCAGGTTTTCTCTATCTTATGTTAAAAAACTGAATTTGTTTTGTGGTTGTTTTTCAGGTGAAGCCATGGATGGAATGAACAAAAAGGACCGGTCCGGACTTCCACCACCGCCACCGCCACCGCCACCTCCACAGCCGCCAAGGTCAAGGGCGCATCCATCAACCCTCCCTTCTTCATTTCTAGAGGGATTCAGCCATAGTATTGTTCCCCATTATCAGTCTCAGAACCCTCAAAATCATCCATTAATCTCAGGCAGTGGTGGTTCTGAAGTTTCTTTGAGGACTGAAACTGTGACTGTGCTTGCAGATGCCACCGGTGATCCTCAACCGGACCTGAACTCCGACGACCGGAGACTCAGACGGTTTGTCCAAAATTCATCTTTTTCTTTTCTTTTTTTTCAAGAACACCTTGATTATCTTGGTCTTGATTCTTGTAATGTTGGCTGATAGGCTTCTTTCAAACAGAATTTCTGCTCAGAAATCTAGACTGAGAAGGATTAGCTACATTAATGAAATGGAAACCCAGGTGAAAGAATTTGAGGTAATGAACATTTATGGAAAACAAAGAATATAGAAGTTATGGGCCTGTTTGTTTACTGTTTTTGAAAATTATTTTTTGTTTTGAAAAACAAGAAATACAAGGAAAATAAATAGAATAAGTTTGGTTCCCGATTTTTTTTTTTTTTTTTCTTATGAGAAAAACACAGATAACACAAACAGAGAATATGAATCATTTTCAAAGAACACCAAAATGGTATTTTCTGTGTTTTCAAATTTTGTTCTTAATAACCGTTTTAAAAAACATGAACCATACAGACATATTTTCTTTCAATTTCTAAAATCTATATGCATATTTGGCAGGCCCAACTAGCACAACTCACTCCAGAAATGATACTCACCCAGCGTAAGAAAAAACTATTACAAATGGATAATGAACTCATGAAACAAAAGAAGTTAACGCTGAAAGAACGTATAAATCTAAAAAATGGTACGTACTATTCAATATATATTCTCTCTTTAATTTCTCCATCTCTAGTCCCCCCTCTCTCTCTCACAGTAATTCTCGTATTTGGCAGCTGAAACTGAGGCTTACCGGACAGAATTATATCATCTCAGGCATCTCTTTCAACTGCAACAACAGCAAAAACAGGAATGGATGGCCGCTTGGGCTTCTGGGCGTGACGATTATATCACAGATCAAGGCATGTATCAGGGCCGCCTGCAGGCACAGAACTGTATGATCAACCCTGGCCACGTCAGCAGCAGTTTGCGAATCCCAACATAAGCCAACCATCTGGGTCGGAGCAGATGGAGAAATTGGGAATATCCATGACTGATCATCGAGATCAGATAGCAGCTTGTGAGGCATGTAATAGACTTGGGCAGGAAGGGATGGCTGATAGAAATTACCAGACTGGTGAGTAGAGTATATGTCATGAACAATTGAACTTTCTTTAGTCCTTGCTGGTTTGTTTTCTTTGAATTCTCAATTGTCTCCTTAATTTCATGTTTTGCTTGATTTGTTCGCGTTGTTTTCATTAAGATGATCTGTATTGAATATTTTTGTCCAAAACTGGCTGTTGTTGAATGGTTATCTTATCCATGGTGTATCCTTCTGACTCAAAAGAGGACTGGCAAAGCCTGAATCCTAGTTGGAAAACCGCCCTTACGTAAACCTACAAATTGTCTTGAATGTGTTCTGACTAGTTTCTAAAATTAGAACCATCCTCATATTTAACCTTCAATTAAAATATTTATTTTTCACTTATTCAAATTTTAAATTTATGTTGTTAAGTTTGTGACCCTACCCCTTCACCTTAAAAAAACCTACCCTCAATATAAATTCAAATTCAAATTCACTTTTTTTAATTAAATGCCAATTTTAAATCATATTGAAGCTATGTTT